>KV875095.1:2272042-2520846 GCA_001879275.1 Coniochaeta ligniaria NRRL 30616
TGCGACTTGTCTCGCGTAGCCATCGGTCGACTTGTAGGCTTCAGAGGCTTGAGTTGCCCTGCCTTTTGCCTGGAAAAGCTGCAAAACCAATTTCGGGATGCTAACATTATCCACATGCTCTGCAGATGCCCACCAACCCGGGTTCCTAGCAATGGTGACGCCAAAAGCCTCGAGAGCCTGCTCTCTCGTCAACGAGGTTGCATCCTCATTCTCATCCCGACACGTTGATATAGCCAGCTGCAGCTGGTTTGGCGTTGGATTCTGTGTCCTGATAGCGACCACCGTCCTCTGAAAGGCGTCTGGCTGATGGATCTCAACGCCAGCAAACTCGCATACCGCATTCCAGATGTGGTCGGCATATTCGGCTCGCCTCAAGGGGACGCCGGGGCATGTGAAGTACTGCGAATGATAGGTGAAAAAGATGAGTTGCTTGATCCCCTTGGTAGCTTTATTCCTGATGGCTAACAAATGGGGTTCCTTTCCATAGAGTTGGGAGACTCCCGAATAGTTGATGGCAACTGGGACAGCCTCGTCTGCAGCAGTTGGGTCGGTGAACCATCCCGACACGGTCTTGAAATTGTGTTTCCCGAGGACGATCACGAATTTCGATCGACTGCTGAGCTCCTTATTAAAGGTTTGACAGGCTTGCCATACGTGCTCCCAGCCTTCAATGAGGTCCTCCCAAGGGACGCCTCCAGCCACAAAGTTGTGGCGGAGAGGTATCATATCCTGAGTGCGAATGCGAGGATTGAAGCCCGTCTTGCGACACTGGAAGTTCAAGCTGGAGTTGTTCTTGTCCAGAACATTGCCCCATTCGCAATCTGTCACTCGGAATGTTGGGTAGTGCCACTGGCAAGTGAGAACAGCATCCAGGACGCCCGTTGGTTTGGCCAGGCCTTTCTTGTGAACAGTTCCCCTTGTATGGTGCTGAATAGCGTCGGTAACTGAGTTCCAAAGCTCATCCACCTTGGTGTCATGGGTGGGCCAGTCCGTTCTTTTGCCAGCGAGCTGAGGATCACCCTCAAGAGGACTCAGGGGTGGAGTCGTGGCGATGTCCTTGCAGTCACCAATAAACTGTTTGACAGACTGGACGAGGTCGTCAGGGCCTTGGAGGAGGCTGCATAGAATGCTGCCGGGTGATGACTGGGTGGTTGCGGTGGACGGAGTGTCTGAGATGACCTCAGCGTTGGCGAGTTCCGCGTCCGTAACACCGCGCTCCTGATCGAGCAGAGCCGCTAGGTCGTCCTCGCTAAGTTCGAATGCTTGGACGGGAGCAAGGGATGTAGAAGTGTGGTCATCTGGGTATTCCGCCGTGTGGTCAACGGACGGGTGCTGGCCGACTTTGACTCGCTTCGCATCACCGTAGGTGTCAACGGGTGCAGACCTCTTTCCGAGACCCAGAGGAATGACGGGGTAATCCGCTGTTGCCGGCACATTGTTAGCAGTCTCGTGTATGACACGGAAAGGGGGGCTGACCGTCGTGGCCGGTGGTGCCGGCAGGGTCGAGAGACTGCCCAGCGAGAGCAGCTTGCTGCGAGGACTGGCGATGGTTTCTGGATCCCACAGCAAAATCGACGAGATCATACGTAGACGACATTGTGAGAATTTGGAACGAGCGTTTCGATGATTACAGTATCTGTTACAGTATCTGTGTCTCTGTAGTACAATGTCTATGTTGATGCTATTCAAAGATCGTGACGATCTGCTTTCCCCTGGTGTAGAGCTCGACCACAGCCGCTCCTTCCTCGAAAAGAGCCTCGCGACGTTTGACCGCAATCGAGCATGCATGGTAGCTCAACCCAGAACGCTCCTGCCTTGCGGAGAGGTGGCCGAGTCTCGACGTGTGCCCACGAAAGCAGGATGGCTTGACCTGGGCCGGTCCTTCCTCCTGAAGCCTGCGACAACCTCTGGTGTCATCATGATTCACAACGCAATTGTTCGAGGCGGTAAGGTAGTAGCCGTCCGACAAGGTCGAACTGAAGCTACCCGCATTGCTCTCCTACCTTTGACACATAAGAATCGAAGCTAACAGCTCAGTTCAGTTAACCTGTGGACATGTCGGTGCAATTGCTCCTGGCCAGATCCAGGGGTCGAACGTCGGCGGTTGTCTCGCCTGTAGTTTCCCTCGCTCCAGCACGGAGCAGATTCGCTCTCGTTCTCTCTAGCACTCATCGAGATCAGTCATAGTATGTGGATGACTACCTCTGTACACTTCTTCGTGACGGGTCGCTGTGACGAGTTAGCCCTGCTACTGCCTGGTGTGAATCTGTGATCAGCTTACATAGACATATACGTTTTGAGGAGCCATCATCCTGAACGTCAAAATGAAGATCCTGGGTTGCGTCCATTGTGGACTTTGATTACCTTAGATATCGTCAAACGGACTCGACTAAGGAATCAGCCTGGTGCAAAACAGTATTACGGAGCAAGTTATCCCTCAGACGGGTTATCTGTTGCAAAGGACTTGGAATGCGTGAGACAATGCAGCTATTAGCACGATGAAGCTCTGCAGAAAAGTTACCCACACATCAAGCATGCGATTGTAACTGAGTGTTACTCCCTGGGTAAAATCATGGAACCTCAAGAACACCTAGCAACCAAGAGGAGCCCAGGCTGCCAAACTCGTGGCGTAATGAATCAGATCATGTCTCAACTATCAACGGTGGTGAAAACTGCCTGAGCGCGGATTCACAATGGGAATTTGTAGATTCGGATACTTTAGCTGAATTCATCTCGTTACGTGCTTCAAGCTGATATGAGGGTACGTATATCTTTGACTGATTCGACTTCGGGGATCATGGTCATCATAAGGTACCCATGCCTCACGTCGGCCGTTCAAGGACATGGGTATACAGGAGATAGTGAATCAGTAGGACTTCACATTGCCGAGAACACCGTGCAGTGGTGCTCATCTACGATGAAATGGTGCATTACATCTTTGACAGACGTCACATGGATGGTGAATCATGGCGAATCTGGTGACGAGGATGAAGCCACCGCTAGGCTACATATCAAAATCACGACTGAAGGTCTCGCTGGAGAAGCACGCATGACGGTACCTACCTTACGTACTTTGGAGTCATTTTTTACACAGCCAGGGCAGGTACTCTTGAGATCCAGGCAGGCTGTGAAGCCAACCGTACCTGCTCTACTTCCAGTTGGGCATTGAATGAGATGGATGCCTGATAATCTAGACGATCGTTCTTTCCTGGTCGTCAACAAACGTTTGCTAACACGTGCCTTGACTACCTCTATATAAGTAATCTCCTCCAAACTCTTCGTCTCGTTCTTCTTCTTTCTCCCCAACCTTTCCTCTTCTCGCGCGCCCCCCCCCCCAAGCATCACAACAAACTTCTTTCTCTCGAAGCTGCCTGGCGCGTGCCGGCATAACATCAAAATCACAATGGTAAGTGATATTTCTATTCCCGTTGTCATCCATATTCCATCGCGTCTTGAGCACCCCATTCCACTTCCCAAAGGCGTTTCGCTCGCCATCCCAAGGCTTCCGCCCCTCAACCCGCTCCTCAACAGCATAGCCTTGGATTGATCAGGACTTCCCCTTGTGTTATTTTGCTGCTATTCACACACTATCACTTTTCTGTACCATGGCCTTTTTCTCCTCCGGATTTTGTCTTCTTATTTGCCCGAAGAGGGCATATCCTCACCTCGGGGATCACCAACCAGAGAACACTTCTGCTCCGGACGTCAACCAGTCTCTCAGATTCACAGATATCAGAGAGAATGATCCGTCACGAGCTTTTTTTTATCCCGTGAATCATCCACCAGAGAACACTTCTGCTCCGGACGTCGTCCAGTCCCTCAGATTCACAGATATCAGAGAGGATGATCCGTCAAATACTTTCTTCATCTCGTGGATCATCCGCCAGCGAGAAATTCTACATCAGGACGTCGTCCAGTCCCTCAGATCCACAGATATCAAGGCCTAAGGATGATCCTTCGCTGGCTATTACACCGTTGCAAGACTCCTTCCGAAAATGTGAGGGTTTGTTCTCGAAACAAGATCCGCTGAAGATGTCTTACCTTGTCCAACTTGTCATACGCTCCTACATTTCATGTCACTGGCCCCCAGAGTCCCTCATATCCCAACGCTCTTCTCCCCATTGCATTTCATGTCACATGCAGTCGCTGCTTCTCATCCTCATCACCCATACTTTGGTTGGACAAGACTGACATTGGTATATAGAAGCGCAACTACCAGCAGGAGGGGCCGAACAAGCGGGGCGGCGGCTATAACAAGAGGGGCGGCGGCAGCGACCGTGGCAGGGGCGGCGGCGGCGGACGCGGTGGTGGTGGTGGCGGCTATGGCGGCGGCGGACGCGGTGGTGGTGGTGGCAGCAGCTATGGCGGCGGCGGCGGCGGCGGATACGGCGGATCTGGCGGTGGCGGCGGCGGATCTGGCGGTGGCGGCGGCGCTGGACGTTCCCCCCAGTACCCTTGGACGCTGGTGATGGAGAAAGGCTCGGCAACCACGATCGCGTGGCCTACGGGCGGCGGTGTCAGCGCAGCTCCAGGCTCAACCATCGGTGTCGGAGCAGGTTTCCGGGCCCCTGCTGGGTCTGTTCTCCTGCGTCAGGGCAAGATCAAGATCCCCCCTGGTCAAGCGTACATCCCGGCCGGTGGTGGTTTGCTGGTGCCTCCAGAGGGCAGGTCTGTCGTTCTTGCTGGCGACATCAGAATTCCCCCGTCTGGGCACGTCGTCTCTCCTGGAGACGTGACAACCCCCGATGGTACCAACTTCCCGCCCGCCTCGCGTCTGGAACCCGGTACCCTGCTTCCAGCTGGCACGATCCTCCCGCGCGGCCTCTACCTCATCGGCGCGACAATCATTGATGTTGGCAACGCCCCCGCGCCGGCCATGCGCGTCCTGACCCAGCAGTCCACCCTCCCGCGCCAGTTTATGGTGCCCTTTGGCGGAATCGTCCTCGGCGGGCCGATGACCATCGGCAATCCTTTCGTCGGGACGTTTATACTGAGCGAGCCGCTGAAGCTGGTTGCTGATATGAAGGTTGGCAGCGACGTAACGACATACGCCCCCGGACAAATGACGATCGGTCGGGGCACTACCATTCCCGCTGGCTCCGTGCTTCCTGCTGGTACAACGCTCCCTGGCGGCACGATCCTCCCTACCGGCACCCACCTCCCCCACGGCACCACGATCCCGGCCAACACCATGTTCCCAGCGGGAACAGAGATGCCGGAAGATACAATCCTGCCGGATGGTAGCATGCTGGCGGCAAAGGACGACGAGGAGATGGGGACTGCGTGAGGTTTCGGCTTGAAGGGTGGTAGTTTGTTTTGGTCTTTTGAGGTTTGCATGAATACCTCGGCGTTCCGGAGGCAAAAGCTAGGCTGGCTTAACATAGAATGAATTGAAACGGGCCCCGCGCATTCGGAGACTCCACCAGTTCCTATTTAACACTCCAAGCATTTCACTCTCGCACCATCACCGCCAGCAGCTCTGCACAACTCGCTCGAATTACGCCCAGATAAGCATCTGTGGACTTGTACGAACCAGTTTCCTTTCCGTGTTTATTACACGCCCTCGTGATTGCGAGGGCATTCTCCCCGCTTACGCTTCCCATCCAATTTCTTCCCATCAAACAGAGCGCAGTGCAACATGAGAACACTCTTCTTGCCCCGCCTTTCCTGCGAACTTGCCATCTGCGCAGCTTGTCTGTCTACCTTATCTGGAACACCGTAGTTCCGATTTGGGTGACCCCACCTACTTCCTTCCCATTGGCGGTAGGCTGCATCAAAATTTGCTGCCTCAGGAACTTCTGCATGCGGCCTCGTCAGAAGAGAAATGAGGGAAAGTGGCTCTCCAACACTTGGACTCATCAGCAGTCACCAGCGGCAGTGGGCAGCAGCTGGGCAGATCTTGGTGGCAGGAGCAATGAGGAGGCAAGGCAGTCTCGCTGCTTTCTCGACCTACTGTGGTATTGGCACATGGGCTTTGGTGCAGCTTTCTGTTCCAAAATCCTGGGCTTTCTGGCGCTCAGGGCTCTCTGTTTGGGAGAAATCCAACTGGCTCCGAAAGCAGTATGGTAAGTACGTACTTTCCCACTCCTCTTTTGGCGCAACACCCTTCTCTGGCGCACACACAAACACCCGTGCATCTTTCTTCCTGCACTGGCTGCCCCCTCTCGCTTCGTCTCTTCCCTTTCTCAAACTCATCTCCTCCCACCTCCAAATTTCTGCCCTTCCTCGCCTGGTTCAACAATACGATTCCAGGTTGAGTCTCCATCATCGTGCAATTCTGTCAAAACGACCTCGACTTCGTCAAAAACCGGCACTAGCATTCCATCGGTTCCGTTGGGAAGTTTCTTTGTCCCTCGAGGCGCCCTTCGCCGTCTATTGTGCAATCTCGAATTGCCGTGGCCCGGAACAACGACTCTCGATCCAGAAACCTACGAGATCCGCGACAGACCTTGCTCGCGACTCCATCGTCTGCAATTCAGCTACGCGACGCATCGCCAGCCACTGTCACCGTCATCGAAGCGCCGTTGTCCGCTCACTGGCGCGCTCAACACATCACGTTGAGCAGCGCCTTTGCAAACAACCACCGGCGTTTTGAGGGCAACTCGCCTCCCGTATGACTCAACTCGTCTTGACATACTCGTCTCGTGCCTTTTCAACTCAGACTTCGTCCCTGGTCCATCGCGATTCAGCATGCCATCCGAATCGCGCGCCTGAGCATCTCACCACTGTCGACGAACCACCACTTCTTTTGCAGTTTCCGTCATAGATGAGTATGACAGACAAGTTACCGCCACTCGCGACGCAGATCGTGGCTCCCAGTCAGACCGCCTTTCCTGCACCTTCGGTCTCGGTACAAGAACCACCCGAGTTGAAGAAGCAAGAGACGGCGGAAGAAGAAGAACATAATACAATCAAGTGTATATGCGACTTCTCTGACGATGACGGACAAACGATCTTCTGCGAGACTTGCCTAACATGGCAACACATCGCATGCTATTACCCTGGTCACATCGAAGACGCTCTTCGCGAGGACTTTTCTCACTCATGCGTCGATTGCAGGCCGCGAACCCTCGATGCGCAAAAGGCGCGCGAGATACAGAGAGCACGCCTGACAACGTCCGTCGTGGAAGAGGTTCTAGACAGGAAACCGAGACGGCCTCCTACAAAGAGCCATAAGAAGAGGCCCAAACCAACCGAACTGCAATTACAACGCGGTACCTCTCCGAATAATCCCGAAAACACGAAGCACCTTGTTGCTCACGATCATTCTCACCCTAATCATCACAAGAAGGCCAGGAGCTCTCACAAGGCCTCGCAGTCTGTTAGTTCGCAGACGCCGAAAAGGAGCCCCTCAAATGGAACGTCGAAACCCCATGCTGCTCATCCTCCGAGTCCAGCGACTACACCTCCTGACCTCCCTCTGACCTTCCTGCCTCAGTCTTATTCCTCGAGTTTTTCCGCTTTACACGATGACCGGGACGTCAAGGCTGTCGACGTGAATTCGTACAAGGGCTTGGAAGTCTTCAACACCATGTCGGTCTGGCTCCGCGACCAGGCCAAATTGCTCCGGGAGACGGGTTGTGATTTCAACGAAGTCTTCCAGAAATTACCCGCCGACATCGAGCTGGTCAAGCACTCCCGGCTGATTGAGCGCAAGAAAATGCCTATCGTCACGTCTGATGCCGTCTATCATCTACCATACCTTGCTGCCGTTTCCACGATCAATAAAGATGCCCCCCTGATGGAACTCAACGGTCAGATTGGGTTCCAGAAGGATTACTGCTCGGTGGAGGCACACAGGTGGAGTGATTTAACGACACCGCTTCCGTTTGTGTTCTTCCACCCAATGCTTCCGCTCTATATTGACACGAGGCAAGAAGGATCACAGGCTCGCTATGTTCGGCGGAGCTGTACACCGAATTCCGTCGTCGAAACTTTCATCTCGGAGGGATCGGAGTACCACTTTTGGCTTGTAAGCGATCGTGCTATCGCTGCCCAAGAGCAGATCACAATACCATGGGACTTTCGCTTTCCTGTTGTGGAGAGGCCACGGATGTTACAGCTCCTTGGGCTTGGCGACGAGGACGCAAGCTCACATGTTGAGTCAGACGCCGACGACCAACGATACGAATCGCTCGCCGGCATGGCCAGTTTGGTTCTCTCCGAGTACGGGGGCTGTGCTTGCAACCTGGGCCCGGATTGTGCATTTGCTCGGTTTCATCGAAATTATATGAGCAGAACTCAGGTTCAGTCCAATGCACAGCATACAAATCCTTCACATGGATCGAAGAAAAAATCTCGGAAGCCGAAGGCGCAGCACACAATATCCCCAACAAGTACTGGTCATGCGACAAACAGCCGAGCTGCCAGTGAAGGTCGCTTTGAAGATGTTGCCGACAACGACGTTCGGTCACAGTCCAGTTCATCGCGTAGCAAACCCCCGAGCCGAGATATGACGCCCGCGGCACGTCAAGGATCTTTCGATACATTAGGCATACTCACCGAACCCACGGACCGGGACAAACGGAAGGTTGCCATGGTCGAGGACTCTTTCCGTCGTATGGAACAGCAGCAACCGCCGCGGAAAAAGAAACGGACTTCTGACGGAACCGGCACATCACGGGCAAAATCTGTTGGCAAGGGCACAGGACCGCATGTACCTAACGTACCTGTGGAGCGCCGTTATACCGACGCTGGGACTTCTAGGAGCAAGTCCCACTCACCTTCAATCGCCGTCTCGCCACGCACGCTAGGCTTCGTCACAACCACCTCTTCTAGGCATGGCTCGGCCCCTGTTCGGGCTCGTCACCCGTCCGAATCCCCAAGACCTAACTATTGCGATGCTGCTGTCCAGACAGATCCCGTAGAAGGGGAGTGGTATAGCGGAATTGAAGCAACTCCGAAACCGAAGAAGCGTGTCATCTCCTTATCCAAACGTCTCCTGAACAGTCGACATCAGTCCCGTCTGGGCGAGGAGGAGCGAAGAAAGCAATGCTCTCCACACGGATCAACAACACCGATGGAGATCGACTCACCGACACTGGCCCAAGGAGCATTTGCATCCCCATCGTCTAGTACTTTGACTGGCAAGCACGCAGAGAGAACACCCTCTGCGCTACTAAGTCCGCGCGATGGCCAGGCGGCCGAACCCGGAGCTGAACTTGCACCCCCTGGTGCAAACCCGCTGAAGCACAGGTCGCCTGATCTCCGGGTCCAGATGCCCCCTGTGCCAGCGTTCGGAACTACAGCGTCGTACCTTTCGTCAGGCCAGACGCCACTCTCTGCGTCTAGCCCCATGGTGCAATCGCCATTTGCGAGTCACAACCTGCCGAGTCCTTTCGGAGCACCCTTCGTAAACAATCTCGCTGCTACTGCGAGCCCCGTCAAGAAGAAGATGAGTCTCAGCGACTACAAGAGCAGGATGAGCAAAGTTCAAGCGGCAAAGCCATCAGTTTCCACGACGTCGCTGAAGACAACACTTTCGAATGCTGACGAGCCCAAATCGGCCTCGTTGTTGGACACTCCGGGGGCGGTCGACTGTACAACCACGGACAAGAAGAGCGACGCGCAAGGCTTGACGAACGGGGCGCCGGCTGCTCTAGTATCGCTGAACGGCACACTGTAAGACTATCTACGGTCTTGTGTTTTGTTCATCTGTGCGATGAAGCCACTTTCGATGATGTCATTTTGCGCTTTGAGGAACAGCTAGGTGTTTGGACGCGGTTGCTTTGCGGTGCTTTTAGACTTTCCCTTTTGCGGTATAAAGCCTTTTTACGTTGATACGCGGTGTCGAACGGCACGTTCGTCTTTTGGCGTTAGGGGCGAATTATGAATTAAGGGCAAAGGGAAAGGGGGATTCCTTACCAAGGTTCATCCGGGAGGGCAGGGACATGCTCGGCTTGATCTCTATTTAGATCCCTTCTTTCTGGCTTTGGCATCTAAGCTTGGGGGATGAAGGGTTCCGGCGTTGGGGTGTTCAAGATAAGCCATGGTTTCTGGTTTGGACCACTCGTCTCTAGCTTCGAGAGTTTCCAGATCTCGTCCCTTTGTTATGTATGAGTAGGGAAAACATGTCCTGCTACGGCATGAATTGATGAAGAGATGGAGGTTGGGTCAACTTTGACAGAGATTGCTGCGTCGCTTTTCTGCATCGACTGGCTTAGACAAATGAAGATGGACCAACTCTGAATGTTCAAGCTTATTGTGCCTTTTTATATTGTGCTGACATGTGTACTTGCTTCTGATGCGATCTCATTCAGGATTGCATCCGTGGGAGGCGAGGCCAGAGCTTCTGAGATTGAATGACAACATCGTCAGCTTAGGCGCTGCTTGCTGCGCAACCGAGGGATTGATTTCCGCCCAGAGTCCTGCTGCAATACCGGTTAGCCTGGACAAGGTACTGGCCTACTATGCATTGCAGTATCTCGCCACCGTGCGTCTCCGAACGCCGTTGAGAACTGTATTATGACCGCAACGTTTACTTACCTTGTGTCCAAGCAAACAAGGGGAAAATAATGACCTGTGAAAACTGACGAAAATGAGGCATTTAACGGAGATCCTGGGTAGGATGCTCTATCTGGCGCCGAAATGCCGAGTCTGGTGGTTCGCACTTCGACGTCGACAGCCGAGCTTAGGACTGAAGGCGTCTACACGCGTAGGAGGAGCCCTCGAGCGAGAGTACATATCCCTCTTGCTTCCTATCGGCGATCCGAGCCTCTGCGTCGGTAGGCATGATGAGACTGTCACGAAGATGGGACTTCCTCCACGTCTTTCGCTCTACACCCTGGCCTTGGGCTCGGAGAGAGTTTCTTTTGTGATGCGGTTCCGCCATGGTCGACGAGACGTGGGACGGTCCAAGACTCCACGCCTCGAGATGCCAGGACCCGCGAGGGGGGAGCTTTACCCGTCTCTAACATATTGTAATAATAAGAGATGGTTGTAAAGCCAAGTTGGAATCGATGAGAGATCGCACGGATACATCGTACTGACCCTTCATAGATGGGACGATGAGTGAATATGCGAAGCATAAATTCAACACCATGAGACTGTGGCCTATCGAGAGCATGACACAAACGAGCAGGCCATAACGGCCATAACCCCAGAGAGCAAAAGCGGGCAAAATAACCAATTAGGAAATAGTTTCCCTCCTCATCGATGATGAGATCTATTTCATAGAGTCGAGCAACTTCGTGAAGCAAGGAAGCAAGTGTGCTTGTGAACTCGGCCGATGTGAAACCTTCCATGGCTTCTGAAACGACATGCTTGGCACCTTGCCTCTTTGGTGGGATGCGGGTATTCGTATGGTGATCGGCTCAGCCTGAATCCGAACGCAGTGTATTCGGTGCATGAATCTAGGATTTGGAATGTTTTTCTCAAGCCTTGCTCTTTTTGCTTCTTTCTGGCACACGGTTCGGTCGTCCAGAGAAGAGATGTCCACCACGCGTGGTGTTTGTTGTGTCCGTAAGGGCATTGGGCGCTCAACGGCATAGGGATCACAGCCATGAGTTGAAATGCTGCGGTTTTGGCGGTTTGGAGCCATGGCCGATCCTTTGAGCACCGTGCTGTTGTTTGGACTTCTATCTACAAGAGCCGCCCCCAGAACTTGCTATGTATATCCGGGTCAGAGGAGCCACCAGATCGTCCCAGCCCATCGTGGACGATCAGGGGTAGGGCATTCGGCGAGGTGGGGTTCGATAGAAGGGTTCCAGAACACAAATCTGAAACATCGAGCCTGGGGAACGGCGCCCTAGGAAATACAAGAAGGAACTGGCCTCCAGTGCAGTATATCTGCAAGGTAGGCTTCAAACTAGACACAGGTGCATGTCATTAACCATAAATCATGAACTGATAGGCGGTCGAGAACAGTCACGCGTGTTGTGTGCAGCTCGAGAAGTGCAAACGCCCAGCACTTGGTTCTGGCCACTGAATATCACAAGTCAGGCTTCGATTAGGTATACTATCGGTGTGACGACAGCGAATGCCAGCATTGATGGGTAGTGATGTCGGTGTTGCATCGCTACAAGCCGCTACCACAGTAAAGTCCCCTGCAGGCATTAAGAAGCCCGGGTTCTACCTGCAAGAACCGGGGGACTTGGTAACCTATTGAGCCTTTTTAGCAGGTGTAGGGATGTGGTGGTGTGTACGTGTAGCAGCGACGGCATCAAGAATGTAGTGTAGCAGGACAAATGCAGAGAACGACGGGAGGAATAGACCGAATGCATGACGAAATGCTGCAATCCCCCGAAACTTCAGCATAATCTTCACTCGCATACCTTATCCGAAGTAGGACCTCGCGAAGGCAGACTTTATTGCATGGAGGAAATACCTATGTAACCGAGTGGTCTGCTGCCGGGTCAAGGAAGGGAGTCAAAGCAGCCTTCAGGCAAAAAGCGTGCAGGTGACTGATGAGATTCTCTCCAAACCACGAGCACTCGAACAAGCAGAGGTCGCGTGCCGGCTGTTGGACATCGACATCAAAGGTGGTGGTGACCGTGCGCGCCTCGGACTTCGACATTCTGCGAAAGGCGGCATCTTCGCAGAACAGAATTGCATGACCAGAACGATGATTGGACGGGACTACTAGGCCATGTTTCGAGCCTCATGTTTGGCTGGCACTGCCTGGAAGCGGGTGTAGAGATTAGGACTATGAGAGGACAGACGACGCGCTTCTGAATGCCATGGCTCAATGAGAGCGAAAGAGAAAAAGACGGATGGAAAATAAGAGTTTGTGCCCCTGATGGAGGGGTAACAGAAACGCAGGTACGTACACAGCGCCTCCTATCACCTCACTGTCGTTCCCTTGGGAGAGGCCTCACCCACGAACTACAAGGTATGCATGTTCATGCAAATACGGCAAGCCCAAAAGCGTTCGGAAGACTCGGAATACATTATTGTCGAGAGCAGCTTTTTGGATGTCAACTGCATGCCGCCGTGCAGGCCAGAGAACAACGATATGCGGCTGAGCGATGTCGATTGCGCCGGACTAGACACATACAGACACATGACGATGGCCTGTGAGATGCTCTAGCCGAGAGTTTGTACTGAAGACTTGAAGGGTTCTGCTCCCGTATATATAGCTGCTCATGACCTTGCTCTTGGTCCAAAGTTTAAAATCTTGCCGACTTTGTATTCCAAATGCATTGACGGACACAAATCTTCAAAGAAAAGGAGGGGCTTGGTTTGATGCAGGCGACCACACTTCTACTTAAGATAGGTAGCTTGGACGCCTTGGCCCAATCCCCCCAGTCCCAGCCCTCATCGGCTCGACTGCCCAAAGTCCAGGGATTTAGCCCACCTCCAACTGTAGCGAATCACAATCACGGCATGGCCCCTAAAAGAAGATCCCTTTTCCGCCCACTTCCTTGACCACCAGGCAGGCCTTCTCCTCCTTTAATAGCTCTTGGAGCGCCGAGACCTTTCCCATCGCACCTTCCATTTGGATCCACGCTCTGCCTGACCAGCAAGCAACCACCCGACCCGCGACTTCCAATCCACGATTTATACTTTAGCTGTTAGGCGGTGGCGGCGAGTATCCAAAACGCGACACGACATCCAACGCGGGGTTCGACATTTTTGGATACCTTAGGAGAGAATAGGGGACATTTGGCCAGAGGCGGCTCGAGTCAGAAAGAGGTGCAGGACCCCAAAAATAAGAAGAATCATTGCCCGGGTGCAAGGGTTGGAACAGGAGGCGAACGCAGAATCACAGGTCGCGCGACAATCGATATTGAGTGACTTTGCGCAAACCACGGCCATTCTCACACAACTGTACTCTCGGCGCATCGATATCGAGCCGTCGCAATAGCTCGCCTGGAAGGATTCGAGAGAACCGAAGGCCTTTATAACCAAGCCTGCACCAGCTGCATACCGAAAAGCCACTTCGACATCACTACTACGCCCTGTACAAGTCCAGACAGCCAGACGATACGGCGCATTCTACTTCCATTATCGTTACACTGACTCAAAAGTTGCCCGAGCCTGAGTCTGTGTGACTTTAAAGTTGACGGTGCAGGAGAGACAAGGCCGTATCCTACGCACCTATCAGTACTTGGATATTTGAAGTGGGAGTTTGCCGGTCGTGGCTTTCCCCCCCAGACCGGGCCAGACAATATGAAGGTGCGTTGTACAGTACCTTGTCATTTAGTTGGAGGTCTTGCGGTTCTTACCTTCACTCCGAGCTCTCTTTCCCGCACGGCATATCCTCGCACCATATTCGCGCGCAGACTGTCCTACTACGACTACCCTTTGTTGAGCCTGGCAGTAGCTTCATGTTGAACGCGACGTTCTGCCTGCTGCTGCCCTGATGCCATTGGAGCCTTGCCTGCTGCGTCAAAGCGCGTCTCTGACTTCACTTGTGTCCCCCAACTCCTGTACTCCCGTGGGACCCGTGATGATGCTTCTACCCCCTTTTTAATCTCGGCGCGTTGGCATACATTTCCCAGCTCTGTCAAAATTCATGCCTCAAAATCCGTCGAGAATGTCTAGCCGTAAACTAACAAGCGTATACAAACTCAAACAGGCTCTACGAAGGTCTATCAAAGGAGACAAAGAGAGCAAGGCGCACATAACTATCGCGCCCAAGTCCGCTGTCGCTATCGTCCCTCCAAAGAAGGTATGGCCTGGATGCCCCTTTCCGCCCGGCATTTGTCGCAACTACTGACGCCCGAGTCTTGTCGTAGGTCATAAGGGCACTCTATGACTACCAAGCGCAGTCGGCCCAGGAGCTGAGCTTCTCACGGGGAGACTTTTTCCATGTCATCGGTCGCGAAAATGACGCAGACTGGTACGAAGCATGCAACCCAGCCCTTCCAGACGCCCGGGGCTTGGTCCCTGTTGCCTTCTTCCAGGCTCTTGGACGTACAGAGCGAGATAGCGCACAGTCAAACCCGGATCTGTCACGGACACTGTCGACTAAGAACCCAGACCATGACTCCGGATATGCAGACACGTCGACAAACACAGCGAGTTCCCCACCGCCGAACAGCCAGCGGAGTTCCAAGTCGGGTACACGAAGCGGTGCTATGGTGTACGGCATCGTGATGTACGACTTCAACGCTGAGCGGGCCGACGAGCTGGAGGCCAAGGCGGGCGAAGCCATCATAGTTATTGCACAGTCGAACCCGGAGTGGTTTGTCGCGAAACCTATCGGCAGGTTAGGAGGCCCTGGGCTGATACCGGTATCATTCGTTGAGATCCGGGATATGGCAACGAATACTCCAGTCCCCGACCCTCAAGGTGCTGTCAAGAGAGCGGGCATTCCTAAGGTGGAGGAGTGGAAGAAGATGGCCGCAGACTATAAGAACAGCAGTATCACCCTCGGTAAGTTCGAAGGGGGCGCTGCGCCGCAGTCGATGGAGCAGGGCATGAGCCGCATGAGCCTGCAGCAACAAGGGACACCTCAGCCACAGAGCAATGGCGGAAACTATGTACGTTCCCCCAGAGACGTCGGCATCAAGCATTACCCCTGACTAACGTTCGTTCAGCAGCAACCTCAGCAACCAGCGGGATACAGCGCCCCGCAAAACGCTCAGCCGCAACAAGCACAGCCGGGCCAATTTACCAGCAAGTCGACGTCGCAACTCTTCGCGCCGATATCGGCTCGGATCCCGCGATACTGCTTCGCAGAGGAGAAATACTGGTTCGTTATAGAAGCGCAGCTGGAAGACGGCACGCATTGGGAGCTTAGCAGGTACTACGAAGATTTCTACGACTTCCAGATCGCGCTTCTCACCGAGTTCCCCGCCGAGGCCGGAAACACGGGGACGCAGAAGCGCACACTGCCCTACATGCCCGGTCCTGTTAACTACGTTACCGACGCTATTACCGAGGGCCGGTTGCACAACTTAGACGCCTACGTCAAGAACCTGCTCGCCCAGCCGGAGTACATCTCCAAATGCAACCTGGTCAAGCAGTTCTTTGCGCCCAGGGAAGGCGACTACGAGGTGGACATGGCCGCCCAACAAGAGGGAGAGGGAGACGACTACCGCCTGTCCAACGGATCACGCATATCCTCGACCGACTCACCGCGCGACGGAGCATCCAGGCAGTCGTCCAAGCAAAACTTAAACGGCAATAACTACACCGTCTCGGCACCCCGGCAACCAGGACCTAGCAGCGGGCAACCTCTGATGGCGCGCCAAGCATCATCTCTCTCTCAACCCTCCCAGAGCTCTCTGTCGCCGGGGGTACCACAAACCGGTGCCGCGATGAAGGTCAAACTGAGCCACAACGGCGAACTGATCGCCATCCGGGTGTCGACCGACATCGACTTTCGCGAGCTGTACCAGCGGATCGTGGAAAGGCTCAAGATCCCACCCGGCGACGAAGTGGCGCTTTCTTACAAGGACGACAAGTCTGGCAACAAGGTGCCGCTACTAAGCAATAACGATCTCGATTTTGCTCTGCAGCACAATGAGAAACTGCTCATTTATGTTGAATAGACACTTGCACTCGTCCAGCAGACGTCCAGCAGAAGGTGCACATACACCACCGCCTGGCCCAAATAACCTTTTTTTGCTTCAAGCAGATCGTCAGATCAGCTATATACAATCGTCTTCCAGTGCCATAGTACACTCATTGTGGGGGGAGCGTGCTCGGAGCGGTGTGAGATCACATGGTGACCCTTACCCGTCAGGAGTCGGCGTGGACGCAGTGGGACGTACTTTATCCCCTTGACCAGACACGCCAAGGTGATTCAATGCGATGGGAGGACGACGTTTGTGGCTACTTCATCGGAACCAGGGCGGCGTTCATGGTGTTATCTCTTTCTTCCTCCTGTCTGACATTTTTTTGGCAGTCTTCTTATTCTACGGAGTCAATTTCATACTCCACATTCTTCGATTCTTTTTCATGAGAGGTACGGACGATGCGTGATGGTATACAGATGGTTATTGAGATATGGACATATGCCGGTGGGGAGGACCCATTAGTGATAATGGATAACGGCGCGGAGGAGAGACTTTGAAGGACCGGGACATGGATAGTTGCTGGGAAAAGAGTTCCAAAGCGTCGAAGCCAGGAAGGGAGGAATGGATACCCGTAGAGGTGGATGAGGTTTCATGGCCACGCAGATAGTAGCTCTCCTATTCGGAATCAAAAAGCCTTTGATCACATTTATATCTGCCCTTGTTGCTTGTGGTAGAGAAGGACTTTTTGATTCGCCTGTGAGATATGCAGATATTCTGCCTTCATGACTATAAAGAGGCCGAGGGACGAATGTGGGTTCACACGATATGTATATAAGCCACCCAGCCCCTGTGGAAGACCACCAAGTGACCATCACTGAGAGCTCTCTCCTCCGTCCTTCGTTTCGATCACTGCCTCGACCATGGCCGGTATCATGCCGTCCACCCGATCCTACCAGAACACATTAAGGGGTATTGATAAAAAAAAATAGCGTAAGAATGTGAGGAGATCCAGCCCGTCACCCATAACGGCAGTTGTGCATCCATCATACCTTTCCCAGCCGCTAACGCCATATCTAGCTCGCTGAAGAAGGGCGCTCCATCCCTGCCATTCACGATTATAAACCAGTCCCTACTGACACCACCGATAAGAAACCGAATCCTAACGCTAACCGGCCAAGCACGAAAGATGGCAGACTCAAACGACTACATGAGTAGACATGTGTTCGACGGCATCCTTGATGGTGTGCAACATCCGCCGGTTAAGGCAATAAGGACATCTCACCGGCCGTTCCGTGCCCGACACCGGCCCTCCGCTCTGGATAGGCGTGAGCGTAAGGTCCTCGCCAGGCGGCTGCTGGTGCTGCACCGGCGTCTGGTACCGGCCAGCGACGGAGACAGCAGGCTTGGCGTGCGCGGGCGTCGTGGCGGCCGAGACCGCGAAGGCCTGGCCCGCAATGGCACCTAGCGGCCCGAGGGCGCCGCGGTCCTCGTGATCGCGCGCCTCGCGCACAGCCTCTGCTTCGGCTTCTGCGGCGGCTTCTTCCTGCTGCAGGGCGCGGAGGGCGTTCTGGAGGACGATTTCCGGGTCGTCGTCGGCGTAGATTGCGACGGAGCTGGTGTCGCCGTTGGGGGTGATGCCGTTTGGTGGGTGTGATTGGCCGGCGGCGGGCGTGTGGGGTGGGTGGTGTTCGTTATGTTGCGAGGCTTCCATCCTGCGCATGATCTCGTCGCGCGCCCTGGCGCAGACAGAGAGGCTCGCCTCGACGCCGACGACGCGCTGGACTGCGTCGCGGATGGCGGACGGCGGGGTCTCGGCTGTGATGCTCATGAAGCGCGGGATGGCGTCGACTAGGTAGTGCAGGTCGTCGGCCGGGTTGGGTGCGCTGCCGTGACGGCGCTGGCGACGGATGAGCAGGCCGTAGCGTTTCTTGAAGCGGTGGATCCAGCCCGGGGAGAACTCGGGCGGGCTCTCGTCCTTGTAGCGGGGGAGCTGGGAGAAAATGGACTTGGCCTTCTCGCCGAGCTCGTCGTTGGAAGGGTGGCGGCCCGAGTTCACGACCTGCTGGTACCATAGCAGCACCAGCTTCTCGACGTCGGGCCAGTTGCCGAAGCGCAGGCGCGAGCCGGACAGCTGTGGGTCGCCATCGAGCCTGGCGTATTTGGGACTGAGAGAATGCGACACGGTGGACTGGCTGATGGTCTGGTCGTACTCGTGGCGGAACCAGTCAATGCATGCTTTGTGACTTGGGCGGACGGCTTGTGTGTTGGCCCAGCGGCGCAGGGCGCGACGTTGGTCTAAAGTGAGCGAGTGCCGCTCCTTGGCGGTGCGTGGTGTTGACGCCTCGTCAACGTCGGCCATTGCGATGGGAATAGGTACGGCCTCGGGAGTGGAGATGGCGGAATTCGACTCGGTTTGCTCAATAACCCGCGCGAGCTAGAAGCTTGGTACTAGCTTCCGCCTAGATGAGTATGTGATTTGATGGATTGAATCTGGCGAGGGTTTGGGGCCCGGCGATGCGCAAGTGGTGATCGTTGTAGTGAAGAGACGAAATCGGATAAGAGAGGGGGAACAGGGTCGAGAGGGCCCGAGGACGAAAGAAAAGTGGCGCAGTGAGAGAGATAAAAACGCCAGAAAGCGGGGCTCGTTGATTCGTGCACCGCAGCTGGTTGCATAAACTCCCCTTGACAATCGCTTCTTGCATGAATTGTATGGTATGCGTAACTTCCACGTACATGCAAAGAGGTACCACCTTGATGTCTACAGAAAGTACCTTACCTACCTTACTGTTACCTTGGATTATTGCTGACGGCACTGCACGGCTCGCAGAAGGAAAGACAGTTGTCTCTATCATTGATCTAGCAGGACACAAATAGGTATTGTATTGTACCATCCTGTCGCAGGTATATGCAATGACGCGATGGACAGGCACCTTGCAACAAAACTCTGGCCCCGCTGGAGCTAGGTCGCGGCTCACACAGTAGACTGCTCATGGTGATTGATATCAGAGAGCAGAGAGCTGTCGCCAAGGCGAGGTAGATGGTTGACGGACCATCATATATGAACCCGACATGGGCGGAACGATTGACGGTCTTGGTCTAGACATCTCACAACCCGGCCTAGGTACCTCTACGGTGTCATCGATGATACCGTATTTGTAACGGTACCTCTGCTGGCAACCTGGAAAGCACCTATCTGTCGTGTCGCGAAAGTGCAACCCTGTCACAGCCCTGTGGCGGCGCTACTCGGGCGGCTCCTCTAGCTCAGCCAAGCTTTCTCCATCTGTGTCCCACTTTCCAGAAATGGGACCCGAAGCTCCCCTGTGGCGGGGCAAAGCAGCTTCACAGCGACGTCAGGCAGTCACGTCCCTCCCGTCTAGTCTCTGCCTGCGGGTGACTCCTTCCATTCTCCGTTTGTATTCGGAGTGCCGACTTTCCCCCTTTCACTAGAAGCGTCTGCAGCTTTTGGAGTGTCTGGCAGTACGCAGTGCTCTTCTCTCGTCCGTAGTTGAGCCCTCGCGTCTACAGTTACTCGCACAAGAAAGACATCTACCCGCAAGCACAAAACCAAGCCGACGTTGCTACTCGCCTACCCGCCAAGATGGCATCCCAGAAACGGATCCAGAAGGTAAGTCTTTCATATTCCAGTCCATGTTCCTTATCTCTCTTCTTACTCACTCCCCGTCCAGGAACTGGCCGAATGCACAAAGTCCCCTCCCCAAGGCATGACCATCGCCCTCGCCTCCGAGTCGAACTTACACAAATGGCACGTCACCCTCCAAGGACCCCCCAACTCCCCCTACGCGGGCGGCACCTTTGGCCTCGTCGTCTCCCTGCCCGTCGAGTACCCCTTCAAAGCCCCCACCGTCACATTCTCCACCCGGATCTACCACCCCAACGTCACGAACGACAGCCAGGGCAGCATCTGCCTCGGCGCCCTCAAGGCGGAGAACTGGAAGCCGGCGAGCAAGCTGCTGGGCGTGCTGGAGGCTGTGAGAGGACTGCTCGTGGAACCGATGCCCGACGACCCGCTCGAGGCACGCATTGCGGACGAGTACAAAAACGACAGAAAGGAGTTCGAGAAGAACGCCAAGGCCTACGTGGCGCGGTACGCTAAAGGGGCACCCAAGTATGAGGAGCCTACTGCCGCTGGCGAGGCGAAGTCGTAGGAGGCATTGCTTAAGGGGACCAGAAACGGAGGCTGAGAGACACTTGATGATGACGTCACTTATATCGGCAAACAGGACGTCGATGATATAACTTTTGGCCAGCTAGGCTTGCGATTGTGCGGACGCGAGGTGAGCATCGGCGGATTGTAGAGCGGCTGCGGGGGAAGGGAGGCGGCATTCTTAGGATGAATCAGCGTTAGGACTTGCAGAGATTGAGCTCACACATTGGTTCTACAGACGGGCAGCGAATTAAAACCATGGATGCACGGATGGACAGGGGAGGAACAGACTCACGTATAGGACTCTAGGGCGGGCGGTAGGGCTTTGCAACAGCAATAGGGTGGTTCGGTCTCGAAATAGACAGAGCACAAAGAAGGCATAAGCCGCGTTGGCTGTTGTATCAAGAGACAAGGCCGTAGACAATATAATATGAAATATCTCAGTTCGCAATCCTAGAGCTTCTCGGTGCAAGCAAGATTCTTGAAATATTCATTCTCATTACCGCTCAGCCAGATCTTGACCATGTTGGCCGGGTATGTCCATCCATCCATGCCATGCTCTCTAATCTATGTACATGATTCCCTGGTCTACCCGATACCGACAACAGCTTTTAGTTACATATACCGCCGTTGCCTGTTTTACATGCCAAACCAAGTCCGTCCTCTCGTGATATCGCCCATTTTCCTGTGATGCAACAAACATAAAACATTACCGCCAGACACAGCTCGATGTGTTCCGGTGCTCTAAAACCCCAAGGAAATGAGTCTACCAGTATAGTAACCGGGACTTTTCTGCCGCGAGACAGGAATTCAAATATGTAAGGAAAATATCCCGACGGGACAAATGTACGCTACATCGCGCAGCAAGTGATTGGGGGTCATAATAGCATCAAAGAAGATAGGGCTCAAGGTTTCTGCCCTACAGAACGTCCTCGGCCCTAGCCTTCTCCTTGTCCTTGCGTCTTCCGAATAGCGTCCCCTTTCGACGGACCTCGATATCATCGAGATCGGTCATATCGGCGGCCAGGTCCAGGCCCGCCGCAGCTCGTCCGGCAAAATCATCTTTCTTTGCTGGTGTTGGGCCCGTCTCATTATTGGCCTCTTGCGTCACTTTCCAATTCTGAATTGCATCCCGGCGCGCTTGCCTCTTCTCCTCAACCAGGTCCTGACTGAGGTGCTTGAAGTTGTTTCTCTTCTTGTAGCACGCCTCTAAAAGGGCGTTGCAGTCTAGCATACGACGCGGCAGAGTCTGCACTACTCCAAACATCTCCATCGGATCGGCAACAGCTTTGATCTCAGCTTCGCCTGCCTTGAAAATGGTAAGAGCAATGCGGAACAACGTCCGAGAGCCTTCGTAAAAAAAGATATCCCACACACGCAGCACAGTTTCGATCGGCAGCGTGCCAATAAAGCATGACATAAACCAAGCCGTCATGCAGAGGGTTATGGCCGGAAGGCGATTTGGGTCTGCTGGTGCATCCTTGCCCCCAGGGTTCGATATGTCCCTAAAACGCTTGGTTTTTGATTTCTTCAGAGCCGGTGTAGCCATTTCAGAGTCGTCCCCGCCAATCTGCTTCCATACGCTCGGAAGTGCGTCTTTCAAAGTAGCCATCAGGACGCCTAAGTCCACTTTCGAGCCCTCGAGGCTCATCTCGTGCGTGCCAGGAAGATAAACTCGGGTGATGACATTGAGAAGCCAGAACGCATGCTCTTCGCTCTCGACGAACAGTAACAAAAGTCCAGCCAAGAAGTTGAGTGATTGACAATATCCGATCCGAGGGTTGTAGAGAGCAAACGCGTGGAGCACACGCCGTAGCGATGATATGATCTCAGGTTCCGTTTCCGTTCCCGTTCCTGGTCCATCTTCGCCCTGGTTTGTCAACGTCGCCTGGCTGTCCTCCGTCCCTACTGGCGATGCGGCCTGCCGCCATAGGTTCGTGGCCCGCGGAGGCCTGAATCGCACATTATCAGGAAATGTGCGATGAAGATCCTTCTCGATATCTTCGACTATGATCGGCTTGAGCTCGCACTTGCCCGCCACAGCCTTTCCAGCCCCGGAAGGTTCCAGCCCCGCCCTTCGCACCATCTCGTCGTAGACGCCGGGATGTTTGGCCAAAATCTTCGGTCCTCCGGCATAATAGAACCATGCTGCTCCCCTCCAGTCAGGCGGAATACCCTTGCGCACAAATCGCTTGGTCTTCGCGCTCCGTTGGGGGAAGCGTTCCGGATCCTCAGTCATCAGCGAGTTGTCCTTCAGGTATGCCACCCACTTCTTCCTTCTCCGGGTCAAGTAATCAGTGTAGGATACATCCCACTTGTCGTATTGCTCACGGGTGATATACTGATTAGCCTTGCGAAACCCGTACCTGTCGCGAGAGGAAGGGTCTTCTTCGGGCTCTTGAGGAAGTAGGGAGGCGGATACAGGAGTGGGCGCGCGTGACGATGATCGAGAACCCATGATTTGAGGCACCGGGGTTGAGGTATCAGTTTGGTGCGGCTGAACGCCGAAGCTGACTTGTATTGGGCCGGCTGATGCCTCCGGTCCATCTTTAACCGGGGTGCTCGCAGAGCTATGCCGTGGTGTGAAGGAACCATCCATGTCGTCGTTGGTGACCGTCCGAATACCGAAGTTCTGGCTAGCTAGTCCAAAGCCGATGTCTTGTGGAAGTGAGCTGGGCGGACCAGGGTTTCGAGAGAACATAGCTGCCGAGTCCCTCGCAATAACCGGTCCGGATGACGGCACTATCGAGGATCCTGGGACAGGCAGAGGCTCACTCATGGCTTCCAACATCTGATCCATCAACTTGCCTGTGCCAGAAGCTCCGACTGGCGTATGATCATCAGCATCATCTTCATGAGACAGCGCTCGTCCAGGGCCGAAGTCCCGTCTATCATTATCGCCATCTTCGGATCCGTCCTTCTCGAAAGCCCCACTATCCTCCTCGTCGGAATCATCATGAAACCCATTTTCGTACATGCCCATGACGTCTTCCACGCTGAGACCATCCTCCTCGGCGACGCTTGCCCTCGCATATCCATCAATAATCAGGGATCCTGTTATGCTGCTCGCTTTGGTAAGAACGCTGCTACGCTCCGTCCCGTTGACCGTGAACACGGTACCAAGTGCGGTTGAGGCAGTCAATTGGGACCGAAAACTCGAGCGGAGCTCGTCGTTTCCAGCTGTGACCCAAGGCGGGGGTTCCCGGGTATTCGAAGGCGTGCTGCTCTCGTTGTATATTAAAGGCGGCCTGATCATGTTCGAGGAGGGAGTAGCTCGTCTCATGGAAGCAGTGCGGGAGGTGCCACCGAGTTGGTCGTTAGAAGGGCGATGCGGAAGCGACGCATGTGTATTGGTAGATCTGGCTGAAGAGGTGGAATAGCCCCGACCGCGGTGCCAACCATTGTGTTGCAGAGTAGGGTTGAGCGAAGCATTGTTCAAGTGCTGGTCGGGGAGAATGAGCTCGCTGCTCTCTGGCAGAGTTCCTGTCCGTTGCCGCGGGACCAGCAGTTCGCTGCCGCCTTGTCTAATGCTGGGCTTACGAGGCCGTGAGAAGTTCTCCACTGCAACCGCGCCGTCTCTTGCAGGGGAACTGTCTGTTTGGAATGATTTGGTAGTCGAGGAGGATGGTGTAAGAGGTCGGTAATAAGCTCCCCCGTTGGAATCCAGTAGTGAAAAGTTTCGTATGGAAGGGCTCAAGGGAACTGGCCCATGGTGGTCGCCAGAGAATGAACGAGAAGACAGGCCAGGGACAGCAGACGTCTGACTTCTTGCTCCCGTAGGTGTCCTCGGGTTGCTCTCCATAGAGGTGGTGCGATCGCTGACGCTTAAGGCAGGGTCGTATTTCACCGGAAGATTGCCGTGAAACAGGGAGTCCCATCGGGGAGATATAGGGGAGATAGGCAGGGGAGGCAGTTGAGGAACCGACGGGGACATCGGGGGACAGGTCGCTGAAGGTGGCATCTCGTCGAAGGCATCGTAGTAGTCCGGGTCGTGGTCCTGCTGCTCTAAACCGTGGGTTGCGCGGTCGTAAAAACCGCCGTTTGAAGGTACGACCGGCCCAGGTTTCATCTCGGTCCCGGCCTGGGATTGGTGCTCTGGCCCGTGGCCCGCATACTGGCCATAGTCGCGGGTGTTCATGCTGCGCTGGCGCTTAAGGGTGGCCTGGTCAACATCGGTACCGGTTCTGTTGTGTGACGGCGAATCGAGCAACGTCGGCGTAAATGAAGTTGAGGAAAAGGCATGTCGAGGGATTGCCATATTTTACGGTCATGTCATTTGAATCTCGCACTGGCCCACAGTCGGGTACTGTTTTGTGGTGTAACTTTACCCGATTTTAGTACGCGACAAAACGTGGAGTCCAAGCCAGGATCCTGCCTTGGATGGCGGGCCACCTTCAATCGCTAGACTGGGATGTGAGGAGTCGGCCTGGCTTTCCCAACGTGTCGAGCGCCGGGTAGCAATTGACGGAAAGCCTGGTCTCGCTTCAAAATCGCAATATAAAACTGCCTTAACGTGCTTCGACCGGCTCATTCACGAGTGTCGGTGCGGTGCGGCGGCAAGAGCGCACTTGATCTCCTTATCAAGCATCTACCAACGGCTGACAACTGAAGAGTAAGGTAGCAGTAGTAGCAAACGCGAACACAGGACTTTGAATGACCGGCAGTTGATTCGACGTCTCCAGTGACCACCTCCAGAGACTGCGGCCCGCTACCCCACTCTCAAGGGAAATTTGGTGACCAGAGTCGAGACTACTGTGGTAGAGGTAGGTAAGGTGAGCAACGAGTTGGGAACCTGATACGTATGGCGATCTTCTCCTTGGATTGGATCAAGGTCGAACGAAAACTTGTGATTTCAACAGTCGAAACCAAACCACCAAGTCCAGGTCACTTGAGCAGAGGTAAGGACAGGAACGACAGTTGCAAGTCTGGAGTCGGATTGATCACAGGTTCTTTAAAGGGAAAGAGAGGGCCAGGCCAGGTCGTTCAATGCACTTGCAGGAGAGTGATGGTCAAGTCAAGCAAGGATCTCCCGTCGGGTCTTCACGCAAAGCAGACGTCACGACGGTCGCCTCTCCAAAGGTCTACTCGTACACCAAAATAAACATAGACCTTGTCGCGAACATCTCACGTTCGACAAGTCTGGTTAGAAGCGTAATCTGGCGGATGGAGATCCGGGTACCGCAGATTCGGATGCCAAGGGACTTTCAGCTTCTGGTACCTGGAGCTAGTCCACAGAGGGCAGTGATCGCCTACTAGTGGACACCCGTCACGACAGTCCATCTTGCATTCCTGAGTTCTGCCACGACTTACTGTAGCATTACGTACTGTGTCGAGAAGGATCGGAACTAGACAGAGGCATGTCTCGGACAACACATCCTTAGTCGATCACGAAGCGATCTCATATCTTGAGTGAGAGCCTGAGAGGGGATTGGAATTCAGACTACTAGTCGATCACTGTGGAGGGGATTGCCATTCTACCTGCGATAATAACAAACATGGACCAGGGCCCCAGCACATTGACTGCTTGCGATCGCGCTGCCTGAAGATTGAGATTGACAAATCATGGATTGTTGGTCGAAATCACTTCAAACTGGAGAGGTTCAGCCGTGTCTGCGTTGAGAGTACACCTGTGGTAGGATTACGCATGTTAGCGGGGTACATCAGACGCATCCCTTTGAAAGACTGAGACCAAGTAATGCCCTATATACTCCCAGGTATTGCGCTAACATGCGTAATCCTACCACAGGTGTACCGGGTCGGGAACAGAGGGATGCCCAGGTCCAGATGATTCACAGGCCAGGAGCCGTCTCCGGCCGCGGTGATACTTTACACCGAGAGTTGCGCTCACGTGATTTAACAGAATGACGTCTCGTCTCTCGCAAGCTTTCGTGCACGTCATGTCGGACCAACCAAAGTAAGTCTCCGCCTCCTGATGGAGCTCAGCCAATGCTGGCCAGTCGTTTGCTCGCTCGTCCAAGTGCCTGCCCCAGCCACCAAATCCGGCTGGCCCCACCTCACTTGCAGCTCGAGGAGCTTCCGGCTCGCCAGCGACGGTTGCAGCTTGGTTCAACTTGGTTACCCCTCGCCTGATTCGCATTGATACCAGAAATGGATGCCTCAGGTCCTCGCATCCCCTCCCTCTGGCGCAAAGCCAAGGGCCCGCGACAGCAAGCAGCTGGAGCTCTCCCCTTCTTTTTCCCGCTGGCTTGCTCTTCTCTCCTTCGCCGCTGACCTCTCGCCCCAAGTGTCGCAAGGGGTACGTACCTTTTTGGCCGAGCTCTCTGCCTTTCCAGGACCACCACCCCCCCAAACTTTTCCCATCCCGTCAGCCTTCCCTCTTCCCTCCCCTTTGCTTCCCCTCGAAGCTCCCTGTCGTTCCATTCCAGCTACGCCCTCTCCCACCCCAGTAAGATCAATTGACGTCCCTGAGCTCCATCAATATGTCCAGCCGCAAGAGAAAGCAGGAGGAGGAGCTTGTTGCTCTCCCCAGCGACGAAGAAGAGGAAGAAGAGGAGTAAGTTTGTGTGCTCTCCACTACACAGCAACCGGACTGCAATGGTTCTCGGATGCTTTCCGGGTGGTCAAGCGACGGCACAGAAGCTATCTGAACCTTCACAGTGATAGACTTTGGGCTCTGGCGCAAAGCTACGCGTTTATGTCGCGGATAGCCATTCACCAGTTCTACCGTCCAATGTTTTCTTCACCATCTGGCTGGACAGCACTGACAAGGTCACCTGCAGGTACCAAAGCTCCGAAGGTGACGAGGATGAAGTAGACGAAGATGATGAAAGTGAGGAGTACGATGAGGAGGGTGAGGAGGGGGCAGACGGAGAGGAAGATGATAAGCCTGTTGCTGGTAAGCACTACCTAGATACTCACTCCACTGACGTGTGGACATCGGCATCACCTTCCCTTGCTACCTAGTCATCAACACCAAACAGTATGACTCCAATCGGCACTGGCTGACCGTGTCTTAAAGCACCGCCAAAGAAGAAGCAAAAGACCGCCCCCGCCGCAGCTGCCAATGGAAAGCAGAACGGCCAGGAGAACGGAGAAGCAGATGAGGAGGAAGAAGAGGAACTGGACGAAGACGATCTTCCCGAGGATGAGGAAGAGGGCGACGAGGAGGAAGCCGCCGACGACTTGCCCGCTAAGGACAAGCTGAAGGCCTCCGGCGCCCCTGCCGAAGAAACGGGCGAGGACGAGCAGGTCGCTGCCGGTGAAGATGACGAGGAAGACTGAACTGGTGACGTCCAAGTCCTCCGCAGTGCTTCTGCCGTCATGTTCCAAATTTACTTCGTCGTTGGGTTAGCAAACGCTTGGTTATATAACGGAGCACACAGCGCGGATTTTGTGACTCATTAATAGAACTCGTCGTCTACCATCAGCTGTCTGCCCTCTGCCTGAGTGAATTGAAGTGTAGAAATGGAAGCGCAACATCCCGTCAAAGGGCTGAACCGGGCACCTCAGCCCTTATGTTAAATCCACCCATTGCTGCCCAACCCAAATCCGGCCCAATACGCTTAGACGCCAAAGGCGACCGCAAAGGTGGCCAGCCACCTTACCGACGACGCTCGACTTAGACGAAGCAGGATCATTTGGTTGACCGGAATCCAAAATCACGTTACGAGTACTGACATACCCTACCTTACATTATCAAGGCCAAAGTGTCTGAGTACCGTCCAGGCAGCACGCCGCCCGTAGATTCGAGTGACAATGATTGAACATGAAAAACGAGCACACGCCAATGCTCCAGAACCTACACACCTTTGAGTAATGCCAACAACAAAGGAGTAAATATCATACCAGAGTGGAAACGAGAGCCAACGGGAACGACCCCCTCCACTGGCAACTCGTAGTATCTCTCAACCTTCACAAATTCACTACGTACTTACCTACCTCTAGTAGCCCTTCCCTCCCTCTTCTTGTCTCGACTTGGTACCAAGTGGTTAGGTGGCAACTAGGCATTTAGGCCATCGATTTCCAACATAAATTGCACTATGAATTCACCAGGCATCCGAAGCAGATGCTACGAACTTTTGGAACCAATGATGCGACCTTCATAGCTCAGATACAGTACGGACGACGAGAGAGAGCTAATTGGCCCACTACCATATTTGGACGACAGTCGCGATACAAGGCGCGATCGATGAATCGCGAGATAACATCCTCCCCCCCTACCCCTCCGTAAACAGCAGCGACCAACCCAATGCTGACATGGCGACGCAGCGCCCTGTCCCCAATCGCACCTAAGGTAGCCATAGATCCCATTGCCCCAATGCGCGGTGCCTCCGACGCGTCGTCATCAACTATTAACTCCTTGGAGACCAACTAAAAATATCTTTTCTCGGATTTTCTCTAACCTTCGCCTCATATTATCCAATTAAGTACCAACTCCTACGCAGCAAGAGGAGCCCCCGCAATTCCCGGGTTAGCAACCCTTGCGAACCCCCTATTAGCAGCCAACTCCATCCTCTCGCTCTGGAGCCGATTACACTCGCTCTCCAGCTTCACGATGCGCTGCCGCGCCATGTCCAGCACCTCGGCCTTGCTGAGCCGGCGGTCGTCGCCCTCCACGCCCGCGACCGATCCCTTTACGTCTCTCGGCTTCGTCTTGGGCCCCCCGCTGCCGGAAAAACTGCGGTTCCCGTCAGCGGGCAGCACGGCGAGGAGGGATTCGAACTGCTGGTTCAGCCGGTTGCGGTACTGCTTCTCTACCAGGTTGTGGCTGTGCCGCGCCCGTCGCTCGTTCGGCGTCAGGAGGTCGTCCTCGTCCTTGTCCTCTGCGGCGGGCGACGAGCCGGAGTCCTTGCCGTTTTGCTTCGGTTTGCGCGAGGCTGTCCGGAGCTGGACCTTGTGGCTGCTGTTCCCGCTCTGAGAAGAGCTGGTGGACGATAGTGAAGGCCGGTGTTTGTCTCTGGACTTCTTGCCGATCTTGGATTTGCCCTCAACCTTGATCTTGGTGGACTTGCAAGGGGCCAGAGAACGGCTCTCCTTCGATTTGGTTGCTGGGGCTGCAGTAGGGAATCCCCAGTCGGTGCCGATGGCCTGGGAGCAGTTACGCTTCGACGGCCTTTCAGAGCTGTCCATGCCTCTCTTATTATCGTACTGGACTGCTGGCGCGGGCTCAGATGACGACGGGACTAGGTCCGGTACAGGATTGGCGTCCGCGTCAGCTTCCAAGTAGCTGAACTCAGTAACGGGCGAGTCGTTCGAAGTTTTGGTCGTTGAAACGCTGCCGCTCCTGGCCCAGCCCACGTCCAGAGTCTCTGGGGTAAGATAGCTGGATGGAGCTCCCGTGGAGCCTGGTAATGCAAAAGGGTCGTACGATGAGTTGTACATGCCCTCTGGAGACAGGTCCAATTGGTAGTTGCAGTCTGTGGTCATCCAGGGCGACAAGTAGTTATCGAACTCTGGTATTCTAATGTACTCCTCTGATGGGCCGATAGGAGTCATTGGCAGGAGAGAAGATGAGTATTGCTAGATGGCGCGGCATGTTAGTCAACGACCCAAGTCGACGATAGTCAGTTGGTGGCACAGCACGGGTGGACGCCGTCCTCACTCCTTGCGGTCTAGAGGCAAGCCGCTTGGCTTCTCGGTCAAGGCATCCGGTGCGGTATAATTTTACAACACCGTGGCGACCAACACACCTGGGTGTTTCGAGCATAATGGGAGCAGAGGACTGAAAGGCAGTTACAAAAAAAAAGTCGAAAGGGTTCCCGGAAGTCTTACCTCGTTCGAGTCCGTGTCCTCATTGGCGAAGAGCATCCGCGGTTGATGGGTGGCCATGACGATTGGTGGTATGACTTCTTTCTTTAGCGATCCGTTGATCCAAAAGTCACACCTAGAAGTGGCGACGAACACTCGAAACGTTTCAGCCGTGCCCGAACTTGGTGTCTTGGTGAACGTCTCCTGATCAGTAGGTACCCTGTTAGATACGAGGCAGGTAGTTTGCTGAGATGCGGCGAACTTGGGCTAAATCTTGTAAGTGGTGACATCGCGGTATGATGATGCTCTGCAGTAGATATTGGAGCCTGCGAGAACGTGAAGAGCAAAGTTAACTGATGGATCCCACACTGCCCACCCACCCATGCAGATTTTGGGAAGCTTTCCGTCCCCATCACTAGCGCGAGCTCTCGCAGCTCGGACGCCAGTCCGGACCCGATATATCAAGGAACCTTGACCATGTCTAAGCTTATGGTTGGCTGGGTGCTTCTCGGCGATGGACCCCTCTTTCGTGGGGACTCTTGGATATCATATCATAAAACCTTTTTGCTAACGGACGAGCTGGGCCAAAAGGCTGCCGGAAGTGTGCCGTGACTGCTGTTGTAGAGCTTGTGGCGCCACTTTTAGTTTTAGAGTTCCCTTACCCCGGTCGCGCGAGAGCTTAATTTGTGGACCCAAATCCACTCGCCAAGCTCAGATCGGATTGAACGGATAAGGGCAGCTGGTACGTTGCGTAGAGAGAGAGCTAGGAGCTTCGCTTGTTACCTTAGGCTTGTTAGGAATGGAGCCCATTTCCGGTGTCCAACGTCTGACTGTCACTTGCGTTCCTGTCCGAATTGCGTCTTCAAATAACACCTAATCTCACCATGTTGTTTGCTATGATGGTTTCAGTTCAGAGCTTCGCATCCAAGGGTCCCCCCAGCACGTGCTCACGGCTATGAAGATCATGCGGGGACCAAGGGTTCCAGCTTCCCCGCCAAGAGCAATGGGCTGATTTCGTGCTGATCCATTCCGTGCTCAGGTGGACCTTGAAGACTCGGGACGCACCACAACGCGCTTCGTGGGCTGCGATCATTCCGTACGGTACCTAAGAGGTGCCTACCTGCCTACCTACAACAGTAAGGTAGCTATGTACCTTGCGCTTCACTCCGTTTTCCCCTTTTCTTTAAGATGCTTCCGTCGTCTTAGATCCAACCCGGCGCTAGCATTGAAGCTCATCGTCGCCAATCATCAACGCACCCTTTACGCGCATCCCACACATACAATGTACACCCATATTTGATACACATCGTCTTATCGTTGATATGAGATGCGACGGCGGTCCGCACCGAATCTCTGTATGTGATATCTTGGAGCGAGTCACGACGACCTAGACATTTTGGGCCATTCCTCAAGAGACTATCGTCCACTGTTTACGGATAAGACGGGCATTGTCTGGTCGTCTTTCATGCCATTGCGGAGGAAGTTCAGCTCATAAGGTACCTACTGGGTCTGGGACGTTTGCGTAGTAAGCCTCTCATTACTGCAGTTGCGGTACTGCGGAAGGCATCCGAGGCATGAGCAAGCATACCAGGCGGGTAGGGATCTTTCAAGCAACAGCATGTAACCTGCTCTAAGATAAGATTAACCCTTAATCACATGGGGACCTCAATGTCTCGATAGAGATGATGTGTGAATCTTATCAGTGTGCTATAGAGCAATTCTAGTAGATTGTCGAGCTCAACCTTCAACAACTGGCACTGGCACTCGAACCTCCATTGGGGGCGCTCAACTAGAATACAAAAAAATGAGGAGCAAGTGAAGGAAGAAGAGAGGAAAGAGTGGATGACACAGGAGATTCAGCTGTCGAGTGCCTACAAAAGCACAAAACAAGAAGGTGATGGCGGCGGTCCCACAGTTGACTCAGATCTACAGATCCAGAGACTGCGCCAGACACATCTGGTAATAGATCCCCTTCTTCCGGATCAACTCATCGTGGCTCCCAACCTCGGCGATGCGGCCGTAAGAGAAGACGAAGATTACGTGTGCGTTTCTAACGGTAGATAACCGATGGGCAACGGCAACCGTCGTCCGTTTCGTGACTTCACCCCTCGCCGCATCATCCAGGGCAGCCTGCACGACCCTTTCGGACTCCGTATCGAGACTAGACGTTGCCTCGTCCAGCAGGAGCAACCGCGGTTTCCGGATCAAGGCGCGTGCAATTGCGATGCGTTGCCGTTGGCCACCCGAGAACTGAAGCCCTTGCGAGCCACAACGGGTAGAGAGACCGTCGGGAAGGGAGGCGATGAAGGATGCGATGTTGGCTTGTCGACATACCTCGAGGATCTCCTCGTCGGTCGCGGTTAAAGCTCCCTTTCCAGGCAGGGCCTCAACTCCAAGGGAGATGTTCTCACGGAGTGAGCCTTGGTACAAGACTAGTTCCTGCTGGACGAGCGCGATGTGTCGACGGTACTGACCGAGGTGGATCGACCCAGAGTCAGCACCGTCGAGGAGGATGGCGCCATTTGTTGGTTCGTAGAACCTTTCTAGAAGGCTGATCATGGTGGTCTTTCCGCATCCCGATGCCCCAACAAAGGCAACGAACTGGCCGGGTTGGACTGAAAGAGAAATACCCTTAAGGACCTTGGAGCCAGGGCGGCGCGGATAGGAGAATCCTAGGTCTTTGCACTCTACTTGAATAGCCCTTGCGTCGCCATCCTCTCCCCAAGGCGGACAGTTGTCCTTCATATCCTTGCCCACTTGCCTCCGAAGATTGAAGACATAGTTGGCCGCCCCTTGAGCCTGAGTGATGCTCGAAGTGTACTGGAAGAGGGACGCCGCAGCCTCGCCGGAGAAGATGACGGCTATAAAGACGGTGTAGAACTGTTGTGAGGTGTATTCTCCGAACGAGATCAAGCGACCTCCGTACCAGAACCCGAGTGCCATGGACAGGAAGGAGATGGATTGGCTAAGGGCATACCAAAACATGGTGCTCACAAGGCTTCTAACCGAGGTCTTTGCGATGGATCGAAGGCTATCTTCGTACTTGGCCAGAATCTCGTTCTCCATTGCCAGAGAGGCGACGGTACGGATAGCTGAAACCGCTTCAGTGGCAATACCTGCGCTGTTCGCAAACCGTGACGCCGTGTCGTCATCGAGCTTGAACTCGAGGCGGATACGAACATATCCCGAAGCGACTAGAGGCGGCAAAGCACCAAAAGTCAGGACGAGGCCTAGTTTCCAACCGTATGAGATGGCCAATACACAGCTTGAAATGAGGTTGACGGTAATGGTGAGTATAAGGGCGATGTTAGAAGACAGAAGGTCCTGAAGTGCCGTCGGCTCGGTTGACAGTCGCGAGACCAGCGCACCAGTTCCGTTGTTTGGATCATCGAAGAAGGCCATCTCTTGCCGAAGGACGTTATTAAATATCTCGAGTCGATACGCCCTCATGATCTGTTGTGACACGATAGACGACATCCAGCCCATTGCGGCATAGGCGAACAAGTTGCCCAAGGCCATGACGAAGAACATGAGAGCGTAGAAATCTCCTCGGTCAAGCATGGCCTGTCCCGTGAGAGCGAAAGCGTCGAGGGTCCGGGAGAAGAGGACTGCGAGTGCAGGATAAGTACCGCCTGGCGAAATGATATTAGCATGGCCCTCTATTGAAGTAATCAGATATGTATACGTACCCCCTGCGACGGCGGCTAGCCCTATAACCGCACATGGAAACCACAAGCTGCGTTGCTCCTTGATGATCATCGCCAAACACTTCACTAAGTGGTAGTTTATGAGTGGTGCCTGAGCTCGTTCCGGATCCATCTGAGGACTGTTGGCAGACAGTGTGCCCGTAATGGTCATCTGCCCCTCCCCCAAGTCCTCTTGATGGGCGTCTTCCCCGCCGGCTTCTTCCTGTCCAAGGTCCTGAGCAAGAACAAGCTTGGAGTAGACGCCGCCATGTTCGATCAGCTCGCTGTGGGTACCCCGCTCGACAATTGTCCCCTTAGCCATGACAACAATGTTGTCTGCGTTGCGGATAGTCGACAGCCTATGCGCGATAACGACCATGGTACGATTAGCGGCGGCAGCGTCGAGTGCCTGTTGAACGATACGTTCTGCTGTGGGGTCCAAGGCGCTTGTTGCTTCGTCCAGAAGCTGCTCAGAGAGATGTCAGCTTGCAAGCAAGGTTATGGTCGTTTTACCAAGGCTGCTTACAAGTACTCGTGGGTTAGAAACTATACTTCTTGCGATCGCCAGCCGCTGCTTCTGTCCGCCGGAGAGCATGGCTCCTCGCTCGCCGATTTGCGTGTGATACCCCTATTTCGCTTAGTGTTGGCTCATTCGCTGCTTCGGGGGACAGTGAAGGCGGTTCTTACCTCGGGTAGCTTTTCGATGAAGTCATGTGCATATGCTGCCTTGCATGCTTGCTCTACGAGCTGAAACTTGACGTCCTCCGCGGAGTCTACTTGCAGAGTACCTGACAAGCCATAGGCGACATTTTGGAAGATCGTTCCGCTGAATAATACAGGGTCCTGGAAGATATATCAGTAGTGCCCTTGTATCATCTGGTAGGGGTACGTCATACCTGCTGGACGAGCCGAATGTTCGTCCTTAACCATTGAAGGTTGAGATCCTGAATTGGATGCCCATCAAGCGTGATTGTTCCGTCCAGGGGTGAGAACCACCGCTCGAGCAAACCGACAATCGTGCTCTTCCCAGAGCCACTAGGTCCGACAATCGCGGTCGTCCGATTTGCTGGTATGACGAGATTGAGTCTATTCAAGACCTGCACATTTGGCCGCGAAGGATAAGCGAATTCGACATTATCCAAAACAATGTCTCCGTGACATTCGGAAGGTTTGGTGCCTGCCGCGGAAAGGGGGTCGATCTTTGAGCCTCGGTCAATCCTCTTGAACAGGTCGTCTGCGGCACCTATGGCTTTGGACACCACCATAATCTGCGGCGCTATTTGTGTCAGGCCTTGAGCGGCAAGGAGGACGGCGAGGATAACGCTGTGTGGCACCAGTCAGCACCAAAACATATCGGAACCGAAGTCAACCAGAACATACGTCACAACATCGCCCGGTTGATCGATTTCGCCACGGTTATACATCCGTATTCCCTGCCAGAATGCGAGTCCATATCCAGCATAGATGCAGAAGAACTGGATGCAGAACAATACGGCGTAAATGGGCGGCTTTTTCTTCCCTAGCAGTCTCGCATCCTGTAGGATTTTCTCGAACTTGCTAGATAGCTTCGGGTACGCCCAGAAGGCATGCACATTCCTGATACTGGCAAAGACTTCCTCAGCCAACTGGTCTGCTTGTCCCCAAGTAGCGTTAAGATTGTTCTCGATCCCGCTATCGATCGTGACACAGATTGTTACCACGATCAGGATAGCTGGTACGATGCACAAGCTGATTAGAGTCAGCTTCCATTGCACGGCGAAGGCTACAATGAAGGCTGAGAAGAATGTAGTAGTGGCCTGTACGGTGAGACCAAACTTCTCGGATATGCCTTGGTTGACGAGGTTACCGCCGCGATTGATGCTTCCTGGGATGGATCCTGGCTCGGCAGAGTCGAAGTAGCCGATCTCCTGTCTGAGTGTCTGCTTCAGAAAATCGAGGCGTAGTGAGCGAGTGATACGGATGGCGTTGACGGAGACGATGGTCTGCTCACACGCACCCGTCAGATAACTTGGCCACATTTGGTCAGGGCGAGCTAAACTTACAGTCCAAATGTACGACAGCACAAACTTTGCCACAAATAGGTACACGAAATACAGTCTATTATGGCATCAGATTCCGTGCGGGGGGACAAAAGGCATTCTCTTACGTGTATTGATTGATGGAGGAGCGAAAGTCGTCTGGTGACTTGCGGCCAGTAATGAAATCGTTGAAGACAGTGACAAACTTGCCAAAGACAAAGTTCATCAGAGGGAGGAGAATTCCAGAAGCGATCATGCAGACGACTGCTATTGCTGTCGTGATCCATCCTATACGGTCATTGTACATGAAGACGCGCTGTAGACCGTCAGCCAGGCAGACTTAGGGAATCCAGTTGCATGTATAAGAGAGTACTAACTAGATAACTGTTGCGTGTCTTGCCGCATGGCGGCTTGGTCACGTCCTCGGTCGGAGGCACTGTGGATGTATCAGCGCTGAGAGCTGGCTTTTGGACCTGGCTCGAGGGACTGGTTTCTTTCTCCATTGTAGGCGATAAAAAGTCATGTAGCATAAGGGTAGGTAAGGTTTGACACGCCCCTTTTCCAGGTGACGCCCCCGGTCCTTATAAGCAACACAACAGAGTGCCAGGTGCACTGACCTGTTGATCATGCCATAATGCCATTGTGATGGATCAAGGCCAACTGCACTTCATCTTCAGTATTGAGAACTAGTTGGCGACGACTGCGCTCCTAGGCTTGGATGCTCGGCATGCCGTTCTCCGTGTAAGCTCTCGAAACCTATGAAGCATGTACAAGGGTTAATATTGTCCATTCCCCACCTATGATCCAGTTTGCGACGCTTTATTTCCTGGGTACCCAGGTACCGCACCATCCTCTCGAGTCGGTCGTCGTGACATGCCGTCCGGTTCGGGAAAGGAGTTGTCGTTGGATCCAATCGGGCTCCTTCCCTCTCAGTGACCGCAAAAGCGGGTCCGGTCTCGGGGGACCGACGGAGCCAGAGCACGAGGCACTTCCCACCTCCCAGCTCGTTCACCATGTAATTCAAGGATGCCAGGTCACCGGACGCCGAAAGTCCAATCTCCTTGTCTCCTCTTCTATCCCAAGGCCATCCACTCCCAAGGTTGACAGTCTCGCTCCTATATGCTCCGTCCGGAGACCCGGCTACCGACTCGTCCATAATTTCATCCCTGAACCGCTGAACCTGGGTAGCGAATCTCAATTCTCATTCCATGGCAGAAGCTGCTCAAACACCAGATGAGCCTCAGGGTCTCATTCGAAGGGCTGTACGTTTGCTTGCTCCTATTTACGACGCGACCATACCTAACTCTCACTCTTTCAGTGTGATCAATGTCGTTTTCGCAAGGTACAGTGTTTCCCCGTCCTTACGCTCTGTCACTCGATAATAATTTATTGTACAGATACGCTGTGACAAGGTGATCGGGACGCCATGTTCTCACTGCCGGACGGCCAAGAGAGAATGCACCTCGACTGAGGGACAGAAATACAAGGACACCAGGCAGAGGGTATCCGTCTCTCATCACTAGTAAGTACTGTGCCGCCTGCAACAATGGCTATTGAATCTAACGGCATCTAGTGAACGCAAGATCGAGCGCGTGGAGCAACGCCTAGCAGGAATTGAGGAGATACTCAACAATCTAACTGTCTTGACAAAATCTCTCAGCTTGAGCGGCACTCGTAGACCAGTATCTACGGATACCGCGGCGCCAACTTACACATACCCAAGCACCGAGTCCAGTACAGCCTACGAAACGCCGTCTATAGATGAGGAAAACGACGAGACTTTCGAGGGAACTTCGTCCATGACAGCCCACACAGTGTTCGCCAGCGCATTTCTTGAACAGGCTGTGTCAAGTCCCTCTTTTAACCAGAAGCTAAGTCCTGACATTAATAATGCATTGGCATGCTTGCGGCAAATGGTTCACTTGCATGGCCGACAAGGCGTCACCTACGAGAGCAGATTAGCCCACCAGAAACCAGCCCCCAAAGGGCTAAATAAGCTGCCGCTACCACCAACAGACACTGTCCTTAAACTGTTGCGTGAAATCAAGGGTCAGTGAACACTGCCAGCACTTATGCCCTAGGCTTACTGAGATTGACTGCCAACTGTTGACTCATCCGCAGCCGCACCGCTTGTAACATTCATGAGGGACTGCGTCTTCATCACCGTCGACGGCTTCATAGACTACTGTCGAAGAGTCTTCTTCGCCACGGAGGACTACGGCACCGCCATCTTCATAATCGTGAATGCTGGTCTCTATTTTCTGTTTCAGGAGAAGTTCGTGATGGATGGATCTACGAATAGAGACTACCTTGAGTTTCACTATCTCTGCAGGGACAATCTGGAGACTGCGTTGGCGACCTTACCGCTCCTTTTGCCCCCAAAGCGGGAGACAATAGAGGCTCTCCTACTCGGTGTATGTGTTCATATAAACATTCCCTTCCCCAATGTCCTCTCTTCGAAGCACTTCCTAACTCTCAACAGGTGACATACTCCATCGAGATCTCAAAATTCACCCTTGCCTGGCAGCTCAACAGCGCCGCAGCTGCCATGTGTCAAGCTTTGGGCTGGCATCATATCCAAACTATTGAGGCGGACGACACCAACGACATCCGGTTAGCCGCTTTCTGGTTTTGCTACATGCAGGACAAGGCTCTCTCGTTGCGCTTTGGACGCACCTCGGTGATAAGAGATCTAGAAATATCGGCGCCGCGCAGCTTCGGCAACGTGAGCCATTTGAGTGAGCCATGGAAACATGTCACTGCTCTGTGGATCCAGACCGGCAGTGTACTTGGCGACACGTACGACCATCTGTATAGTCCTGAGGCTCTGGCTCGGCAACCAGAAGCACGGATCGAGACTGCACGACACCTGGCTCGGAGGAGAAAACAGCTGTTTCAGGGACTAGAGGAGACATCAGCGGCGTTAAAGCGCGATGCCGGCATGAGGATGCCATCACCTGTGGGAGACGCCACAGACAAAGAAATGGGGTTGATGACGGTCAACGTGATTCTCAAATCAGCTGAGGTTAGCCACTTGGCCTGCCTGACTCTAATATACCGCGCGCTCCCGAGCTCGCCCGGCTTTCCCAGCAGTTTCAACGTGGAATGCCTAGAGGCGGCAAGAATGGCATTTAAGTGCCACGAAGAGTGCATTGAGCTGACGTCGGACAACTTCTTTGCGAAGGCGGGATACTTGCGATGGTAAGCCACTGCACCTGATACTTCATTATTGTGACTGCGTCGCCATAACTAAGATTTGAGCAGGACACTTCTGTATGACACTTTTGCGCCACTGGTCGTTATCTTTTGCCATATCATCGAGACTTCCAATCACGACGATCTCCAGCGGCTCTCTCGCTTCGCAGCGAGCTTAGAGCCAGTCTCGTCGATGTCTCTGGCCATGCAGAAGTTCTACCGGCTCTGCAAAGTTCTTGACCAGATCGCCACGCTGTATGTGGAGGCTAAATCTCAGTCTTATGGGCAGCATGACCAGGACAGTTCTATGGTGGGCAACGACTTTGACACGTACCTCAGCCAGTTGGGCTTCATTCCATCGCAGCAATACAATCCAAGCGATGACATGGCTATTGCGGGCGGTACTCCGGCCCCGAACCAAGCCTCAACGCAACTGGGAGTCTGGTTCTCGGGCAATAGCTGCATCATGGGATTGATGGAGGAAGATCTTTTCGTGTTCGGCGCTGATGTGAACTCTCCGCAATGAGGGCAACGAGCGACGAAGTGCAACCGGGGGGTTACGGCAAGATGGTAGACCTATTCCGAACCTGGTAGAAGTTTGAACTGGAGGTGTTTTGTTTCTGGAATAAGCGCCGGGTTCCCCAGGATTTTGTAAGTATTTTCTGTCAGTTGCGACTGAGTAGGTAAGAAGCCTCTTAAACCTCCTTCATCCGTAGACAGCGGAGATTGAAGCAGGTCACAAGTGTCAACTTGACCACAGTCATTGATCTTGGAGTCATCGTCCGTAGTGACAATACTATGCAATTACAGCTATTTTTTGAGCTGAAGGAAGAAGACGAGCCGCCATGCTACCTTGCCTTCCAAACATTTATCCCCTACGCCAAAGCAACCCACCACACCCCTAAACCTGGGAACGACCAATGTCAGGCACCCCAAGGCACTCAAATGGACCGTTTTCAACAATGTTACGCCAACACTCAAAGCGAGCCTGCTTCCAGTCTTGCTGCCCCTCCTGGTTCAAAAGCATTAAATGTACATACGTAAGCTCCACACTACATCCTAGTTGAGGCTTGGGCACAGTGAGTAACCACCTTTGGAACCGTGTTACCGCCAGGAGGCTGCCCCTGTCAGAGCTGCAACGTCGGACAAGGTCTATCTAATCCTTCACGGCGGATGGTTCCTCAGCCGGGGTTCCGTCTTCCTCTTCGTCACGCTGCACCTCGGGGACAGCCTGTCCTTGGCCCTCATCACCGGCGACTTCTTCATCGTGACCGTCGCCCTCCTCTTCTTCCTCCTCCTCCTCCTCCTCCTCATCCTGGCCCTCTTCCTCCGCTTCTTCATCTCCGTTCTCCTCCTCCTCCTCTTCAGCACTGCTCTCATCTTCACTATCCCGCGTAGACGTAATACCAGTCTCCATACTCCTCCTCAGATTCGGAAAGAGCAGCGACGGCGGCGCATCATCTTCATAATCAGGCGGAACATCACTAAGATCGCTCTCATCATCCGCAGAGTCATGTATACTACCTGGCGGACTGGAACTCTCGTTACCAGCATCGGCGTCCTTGCCGTTGCCATTCTGGACACCGGCATCACCATCCTTCATCTCCACGTCATCACTACCAGCACGTTCGCCGTCATTCTCCGCATCGTCCCCATTAGGCGTGTTATTCTTCCCGCCAGACAAAGACCCAAGTCGTGTCTTGCCGTTCGCACCAGCAGACTTTGGCGGACCGTCCAGCGCGCGGCTGACAGCCTGCTCCGCCTTGCGGAGGATATCAGGCTTCCTGACGACCGCAGACCTGCGACTTCTCGTCGCGCCCTCGTGCTTCTCCGGAGGCTCGGCACTCGCCCTTCCGGAGCCGATGGGTGTGGCGTCCTTGTTTAACTCGGCCGGTGGCAGGAGCAGTCCATTGGCCAGCGCGGACTTGAGGTCGTTGGCCTGTAACTCTGCGTCGCGGGCCTTCTGGCGTTCCTCGACGACCTTGGCTGGATCTGGGCCGGGCAGTTTGGGGTTGATTTCGGCGTAGAGATGCGAGTAGCAGTCGGTGATAAGGTCGTCGATCGAAGCAGACTTCATCAGGCCGCCATTCAGTTTCTTGAGTTCGATCGAGTCCTTCAGCGCGCCGAGGGCTGGGTGTTCCCGCGCCTCTGGTTCAGTCACCCATTCGTTGATCCGCTCGGCCACTATGTCGAATTCCTCAGGCGATAGGTGTTTGAACGCATCATCAGCAGCTGCCGGGATCTTGTAGCTATGCCGTATCAATGTGAGATAGGTAAAAGCGCACTGATACCACAGGTCGTTGAAGTGGTAGAAGTCGGCTCCCTTCTTGCGCAGGCGGCGTAGTAGCGCCTCCATGTTGGTCCGATCGTTCATGACGCTCAGCAACCGGAACATGTACCGCACGTACTGCGACGTATAAACGTGATGACGTCCTGGCCGTTCTGCATCACATTTCCAGACGTTCATCACCATGGTCTTGGTGAACATGTTCTCCCTCAAAACGGAGAAGGCAGCTTTTGCAGGAACCAGATTCGTGCTGTCCCGTTCATGATTGATTTCAACGAGAAGGTCGCTGTTGGTGTCACCAGTGTTGCTTGGCTCGGGGTCAAAGAGAATCCGGGCGTGCCGCATGATGAGACGGTGTTGCCAGTTGGACTTATCCTTATCCCGTAAGACTCGCAGAGACCTGATCACGTAACTTTCCCAGTCGTCGTTATCGTCAATGGTTATTCGTTCTCCCTGTTGAGGTGCAAATGGCTGTCGCTGCAAGATGTCGGCTGCTTCTTGTTGTCCTAAGTTTTTCCGCATAACAAGTTTGTGGATGACAGAGAGTATCTTGTAGTGAGGCTCCAGAATCGGATCCTGTCTCGGTTTCTGCTGAGCCGTCACCACCTGAACAGACCGCTCCAGAGCAGCTACAACGGCTTCCACCGTCGGCTGACTGCGTCGGTCCTTATGGTCCAGGGCCTCGACCGGCTTCTGGTACATTTTCCACAGACACTTGGAGTACATGTACGGGTTCTTCCAGTCTTTAGGCCTGCCGGCCATTGCTCGCTTGAACAGGCTCGCAGCGAACTTCCAGACTTTATAATCAGACATCTGCTCGTGAAGAATCTTCCTGAATGTCCCTGGCGCTTGTCCGGGGTCCATGTTGATAAAGAAACGTTCTTGATCGGCATGTAGGAAAGGCTCCATGGCAAATGGCTCACGACTTGAGGCATATAGTCTCATGCCAAAACCGTAGTACATTTCGCTCAGCACTTCTTCATCCTGTTCCGAGGATACAGCCGCGGGTGAATCTGCTTCCCACGAACGAGAGTAAGATAGTGCTAGTGTATAGCAGTGGATGGAGTTCCGCTGAAACTTGACCAACTCCTCGCGGTCCTTGTTCATCTTGTCCGCCGTCCACAAGACAGCTTCTTCGACTTCATAGTCGAAGCTCTCGGCTAATCGAAACCATGCATTCCAGTGGTCCGGGGTGAACTGCAGCTGTAGACGGAGGAAAGTAGCCCCAATTCTAAGATCGTCCGTCGCGCCCGGTGTCTGTCGGCGGTTGAGGTCGACGGCCTTGAACTTGGTGAACGCGATCATGCCTAACAAGAAGAACCACCCGTGTCTAGCCAGGGTACTCTCGGGTGTGTTGACAGTGACCGCGTCAAGACTGACCTTACCAGTCATTGCTTGGTACAGCCGAAGAGGGTGAATGGGCTTCTTCATATACTCCGTGAAGTTGCGGAGATTGTGGATCATCTGCGGCGTCGACTTCGTGGATCCAATAGCCTGCTGTATATGGTCTATGGCAGCCCTGAGGTCGGATTTTAGCAGGTCCTTGATGGACATACAATTCGCCAAGGTGGTAATTTTCTCAACCAAGCCCATTGCCGCCCGTCTCTCAAGCTTCTCAGGTGGACAGCCATGATCTTGGACCTCCCATATGCCGACTCCTAGCTTGAGCCCGTACAGATCGTATAAGACCTGTCCGAGGTAGTCTTCCCAGTTCTCGATGTTTTGTTGTTTGAGGAGCTCGATACGCATCATTTTGAGGAAGACTTTGTTGGAACCCTTGCAGCATTTGCGCAATCCCAGAACTTGGTGGACCGCTGCTAGGTAATCGGCGAGGTCATTCTCTGGCTTTGGAAACACTTCTGGATTTTGATTGATGCCGACTTTGAACATAGTGTACTGCAACGACCAGGTCCTGACCTGCATCTCCCGGAGTTTGTTGAAGAAGGACGAGAATGTCGAGCTATTTGTCGGGGCCTGCGACATGCCAATTCTCACTTCGTCTTCGAACATGAATGCAACGTGCAGTAAGCAACTGAGCTTGGCTAGCGCTGCCGTTGTAGACCTGATATGTGCCTCGTCAATGATGTCAAACGCACTGTTGTCGTTAAGAGCCAAAGACAGAGCCTGAACCAAGAGGTCATCGGCAGCCTTGAGCATGGTTACGAAAAGTGTTCTCCTAAGTTCCGGAGGAGTGTTGATGTAGGATTCCTGCTCGAAGTCCTCGGCCACCATCTCAATGGCCCGCAGATAGCATGAAAATACCTTCGTCGTGTATTTTATTGTCGCGTATGCGCCGGCGAGTCTCGTCCAAAGGAAAAGTCGAAGATCTGTGCTGCTATTCTCCAAAAACTTCCACAAGTCGCGAAGCCCTTGGTTAGCGATGTCACTGATAGGTTTCCTAGAGACACCGCAGGTCTCATCGTCATGGCTGTCGCCATTTGCCTCAACATGTGTAGCACCATTGGTGGCACCATCCACGAAGACTGAATCTGGGTTAAGCACGGGCTCCAGCATTTCAATTACAGCAACTGGCTCCCCTATTTCGTCCTGGAAGAGGCCCAAGAAGAAATCCATTGTAGTGAGTTTGGATATCTCTCTGTCTGCTGCAGAAGCGGAAACTTCTGGCATGACAATGTTGTTGGGCAGATTAATATCACCATGGCCGACCTCAGCTAGGTAATCCCGCAAGTTGTGCCATAGGGCAAGGATATGGTCCCGCGTCACACCTTCAGCGAAGGTGGTCGTGAAGACGGCAGCCCACACGAACCGGAGAATCAAGTCATTGATTGCCCCTTGCTTTGTGCGTCGAACCTTGGCCGCGGTATCGAACCATCTGTCTAGCCTTCCCTTGGTCTCTATGTGAATAGCTTGCTCGACAGTACTTGTGGGATTGGTGATGCGCTCGTACACATCTAGGTGAAGCTCGAACAATGTCTGAACCAGCAAGTCCAGCTCCGAGGCGTGCTGGTCATCCTGTCGAACATCGCATTGCTGAAGCTCAAAGTTGAGGCGTTCATATATGGACTTGTCAAACCGACTGATGATATGCACCACAGTAGTTTTCGTGCGATCTGACCACTTGAACTTGGCATATGTCTTGCTCAAAGCTTTGACCCATTCATACACGACATCGTCGAGTGTGAGCCAATCTTGGTTCACTCGGCGAACAAAGGTTCTCAGGTCTTGGCTTTCATCAAACACCGGTGGGTCTAAAGCGCGCTGAGAACCTGTCTTGGTGTGCTCGTGAAACGTAGATAGCCCAGGCTGAGGCGTTTCTTTCTTGTTCAGAAAGATCTTGGCGTTGTCTTCATCGAAGGATATGATACAATCTCGAAGATCAATGGTGGCTGTGTTGGTGACCCTTGCCGTTCGATCTTCCGTTGCACAAGTATCAAGCACCTCAGAGATGCGACCCAGGGTAACTGGATCAGTGACGCCAAGGTTCTCTAGTATGTTCTTCGTTGTCTGAAACAGGTTCTGGTCGGCAGCTTGGTATGGTTGCAATTGGGTGGCAAGGAGTGTCGCCGGATCAATGTTTTCTTCAGCAGCAGTATCTCGCCGCCTGACGCGTTTACTTCTCTTGTTATCGGCATTCTCGTCATCTTGTGCTTCTGGCAAGCCTGCCATCGATTGAGACCGCTTCCTAGTCGGCAGAGATATGCTTCGTTCCTTTCGAGGGGTTTTAGGGGATGTCGGTGGCTCGGCTACACTACTCTTGCGTTCCTTTAGCAGGACTTCTTCTGGCGAAGCAATTTGCATAGCTGTGTCATCTGCAACCTGCAGCTGTCTGTCGATCTCCATCTGCTCGGCTGCCTCCTCGTCTGACACGTCAGGCACCTGGATAGAGACGGCTTCCCCGGACAGGCCGCCTTCCGCAAGACAAAAGAGGAGGGCCATACCAAGCTCCGTCCAAGACAAAGCCTTGACATCGACAGCGAGGCGTCGAGGGCCCGCACCCTCGATGCCGAGATTGGATGTCGCAAGGCGGGTTGTCGGATTCGGAAGAAAGGGGATAGGATCAACGTATGGCTTGAGCATCGAGGGTATCTCTTTAGTTATGAACGGTTTCATGATAGGATGCGTCAAAGCCATATGATCCGACAGAACATCGAGTTGCCTCCTCAGCTGCTCTCCGGCAAACCCCTCGGCTAGAGACGGGGGATCAACTTCCATAACTGCCGGATCATCATCGAGCTCAATGGCAGCTTCCAGCGCATATCTGTTGATCCTGGCGCTCTTGAGAAACGCGGCAACGCGGGCTGTCCTCCTCCACAGTTCCGCATCTGACGGGTCTCGGTCCAGGGCGGCTGTAAAGTCCTCGATGGCCTTCTTCGCGGAGTCTAACACTTCCGGATCCTCGAACACGTCCGGCCGATTTGCTGGGGGCACTGTACGCGCACGGTGTTTGATGTGATCGAGAATGTACTGGCCATGGTTCTTGTATGACAGATAGTAGGCTTGGAGCAAGGTGGCGCCCAAGTTATCCCCATCCGCACCGGTGGCGTCCAGACCAGATAGGAATGTTGGCTCAAGCGGATTTAGAACCTCGGTCTGTGTTTCAGCCCGCTCGTACTCCGTCTTACTCTCTGGGTATTTGAAGATGTCGCATTCGAACAGCGCATTGTAGGCATCGGCGGCTTCGTCGAAGAAGCGAGGTCCTTGAGCATGGAGCTTTAGGGCCGTCTGGAACTGCTTTAAGGCATCGTCTACCTGGAGCTCTTTCGTATTGTCAATCTCTTCGGCGACGATCTCCTCGGGGTCGAGGTTGATAGCTGCGAAAGCCGGCTGGTTGGGAGTTAGCTTTGTCACTTGCATAGCTTACATGCTTCAGAGGGCCGGCAAGGAAAGAGGACATACCATCTTGAGAGCTGTCCGGTGTTTTCGGAAGCGAACCCTATGATTGTGGGCATCTAGGTGTAGTAGTGGCCAACGACATGAAGTAGTAGAACCAAGGTAGTTGTTATGGCTACCAAAGGTAGGATTGAATAATGAGCCTTGTTTCGGCACGCCGACGTAAAATGGCTTAAGGTTGGGAGACGCGACCGTGGCTCGAGCTTGAAACTTAAGTAGTACGTACCTACTTACCTTAAGGTAATTTATCTCAGATTCAGACCAATATATAAGTATACATTTATCATTTCCTATTATAGTTAGATAAAACCGTTCGGCTTAGCCGAAATGTAGTACTAGACCGATTAGTATATAGTTTTGCTAGTATAGAGTTACACTAGCTATTTTAACTAACCTACTACTTTTTAGCTAATTATATTACACCTTAGACTATACCTATATACTAGTCTAAGTTTAGGATTTAACTCTTTACTAGATTAAGCCTATAGATTCTTAACTCAAATAGAGAACCTTAAACTACGCTACTAATATCTATTAGAAAAACTTATAGTAAATATCATCGTACTCCTTAAAGTCAAAGTATTCTAACTATATTAGTTTTATTAGTTAGATAACAAATTCACTATTTCTAAAAGACTCGTCGCTTAAATAAAGACAACCTAAGCTAAACTTACTAAACCTACGAAACGTACTAGAAAGGAAAGACGACCCGTATCTCCTATCGTTAAAGCTATCGCTCTTCGATAACGACTAAATTAAAGACGTTTATTCTAAGCTAGTTAATAACAATAACGTACCTAATAATATCGTAAAGAAGATAATCGACGAATAACGTAAGTATCGTACCTAAGCTAATACTAATCGACGTCGGTTAAGAAGATAGTAGCTAAATACGTACAACTTAGCGACCTTCCTAAAAGCCTAGTATAACGATAGTCGTAAGGTTCGTTAACTCGCTAACACACTTACTTAGCCTAATATACGTAATACTATCTAGCGGAAAAGCTATAGTATTATACTAAAGACGAAGTCTCATCTAATATTATACGACTCTCTCTAGTTTCGCTAGAAGATAAAAAGCTTATTCGAAAAGCTAATATTCGCTAAATTTAATCTAATAAAATACGTCGCTAAAGAAGCGAATAAGAAGACTATAGCCGAAGTTTATAATACTAGCTAAGTTAAAGACGTCTTCGCTAACGTATAACTAACGATAAAAGATAAGTTACTACGAACTATTACTTTATTCTCTTAACTTATACAAAACTAATATTATTCCTTAGCCAAAATCGAGGCAACTATAATAAACGAAGAGAAGAGTAGTCCTCTCTTTATAATATTATTTATACTTATAAATAGTCTCGCCCTTTAAAAGAACTCCTTCCTTCTTTATATATTAGGTATATATATATTCGCTAACGGAATACTACGTAGAGTTATCGATATACTTAGCGGTATAAGCTTCGTATCGAGCTATTCTACGCTTAACCGAATACTTAATAAGATAAAAGAGGCTACTAAGAAGAATATTAAGCTCGCTATATACGATCCCAACGCTATTATTATCTACGACAACTTCAACTTTATAAACTACGTTAAAGAGTTAGTAGATAGAAAAAAAAACTATATAGTTAATCTAACTACCTCCTATATTATCGTATACTTAGAACTTAAAGAGCTATTAAAGTAGAGCTCCTTTAACTTAAAAAAGAAATTTACTAAAGCTATAACGCTAAAGTATCTTATTCCTTATAACGATAAAGTATTCGATAAAGTCTCGCAGTATCTAATAGACTTTGCTATACGTAAGGTAATAAGGCTAAAGAAGAACAACTTCTTTAAATATCCGGAAAAGGACTATATATTCTATACCGAGAGTCTTATCCTATAGTTAAGCGCTATCTTTAAAGATAAAGGCACTTTCGACGAAGTATATAAAGTCTACGAAAAGCTATTTATAAAGCGTCTAAAGTTTAAGAAATATAATAAGTATATAACCTTAATATACGACGACTAGAAGACTATTTCTTATATTCGTTATATCTAATAAAACTAAGTCGAAGTGAATAATAAATAAAAGTAGAAACGGTAAATAATTTCTATTCTAGTATTCTTCTATATCGAACTAAACTTTATCGAGATACTTTTCTACGTATTCTAAGATACTAATTTCGTTATTAACTAAAAGAAAAGAAAAAAGTAGCTAGCTAAGTCGTTAGCTACTATCTCTACCGATATATAATTTTTTCAATATAGTAAGAATATTACTAGGAAAAATATAAAGTATTACTAAGTAATACTACTACTAATATATAAGTTTATAGCTTATATCTTAGCTTTCTTTATCGAATACCTCGTCGATAACAATATACTTAGTAATAAAGAAAATCTCGTAATAAACGTAGTTTAAATAGCCTTTTAGGATATAAATATAGATAAATGTAATAAAGTATTAGATAAAGTCTAAGAGACTATCTTTACCTATAAAGAATAGATTAGCCGATATACTAGTATCGTTAAAAACGATATCGATATAAAGTTCTATATATACTACTATCTTATATAATACGTAAATACTCTTCTATCGTTCTACAAAGCTATAAAGTATAAGGACTTTGGGCTTATTATAACTATTATTCTATATTTACCGGTTCTCTTTTAAAGAAGTAAGTCTTCTAATTATAGTCCTAAGATACTTTATCTTACCTAGCTACTATATCCCAACGTCGTTATAGATTAGAAAACTCGCGAAGCTATTATCAAAAGCGAATTAATATACTATATTACCGTTAAAAGCTAATTTAAAGCTATTAATCTAGCCTTAGAGTATATCAACGCTATATATACGTTAAATATAAAGTATAATAAGAATTCATTGTACGATCTTAATAAGACTTTTTTTCGGCTAGCCTTTAATAAGAACTTCTTTATTATTATACAAAAGTCGATAAAAGGAATATTTAAATCGAAATAGAAGAGTACTTATACTTTAAACGACGCTATAAACGATATTATCTCGTACGCTATTAAGCTATATCGAGATAGTATTACGAGATATTAGCCAATTCTATGTACCTTTAACGTATTAGATATTAAGTAGTATAAGAGTCGTATAATACTAAAGTACCTCTAAGATTAGAATAAAGTTATTCTATTCTTAGACGACGTAGCGAAGTAGTTCGTAGTACTAAGTATAGCTAGCGATATCGATAATAAAGACGTCGAAGTTATAGAAAAAGGTAACTGCTTATTCGATAATCTAAACGACGTAGAAGATAGATTCTAAGGCTATAAAATAGTAAATATAAAATCCAGCTTATAGTTAAATAGTTAATTAATATTAATTCCTATTACTTAAATATAATTAAGCTTTAGCTACTACTAATTAAAGGTTTATTTAAGTTTTAGTTACTATTAACTAAAAGCTTATTTAAGCTTTAATTATTATTAACTAAAGCGATAATCGAGTCTTTAGAGTCTTATAACGTAGCTTAGCTACTTATATACTACTATTTTTCTAAGGTATTACTACTATAGACTTAAGAATTAGTTAAAAACAAGTATTAAGTCCTTAGAGTCTTATAACGTAGCTTAGCTATAACGTAGCTCGGCTACTTATATAGTTTTATTCTTTTAAGCTATATCTACTATAAACTTTAAGAGAAACCTTCCTAAAGATTATAACTTAAGTATTAGAAACTTCTACGCTATCTTCTAATATTAGCTTAGTCTTAAGCTCTAATAGCTTATTATCTAGTAAAGGAGCTTCTCGAAAGACATCTTTACTAGATTTTCGAAGTATCTTAAGTAAAGATAACTATAGACGCAAATCTACGTATTTAGTTAGGTATTAGTTCCCTTTAACTAAGGTAGTAAAGATACGTCGTTAATTTAATTAACGTTAAAGTCTATTAGTTAAAAGTATAGTTAAAGTTTAATTATCTTCAATTGAAGTTATATAATATAATAATAGTTTAATTAATATCAAATTCTATTAGTTAAAAATACGATTAAAGTTTAGTTAAAGTTTAGTTACCTTTAGTTAAAATAGTAAATAAAAATTCTAAAATTCAATTAATAGAAATTTGCCTTAATTAATCGTTACGTAATACCCTTAATAACTATTATTAATAGGATTAAAGTATTTAAGACGTTAAAACTTTACGATTTACGTATTTATATATAATAAGGATATAGTAGTATACTAAATAGAACTCTAACTATATATTCTCACAGCTAAAGGCTAGCTAAAACGTAAGGTAGTAATATATACGTATATATATATACATATATACTACTAAAGTCTATTGCTATCCTTATCTTAGATAACTTTTATCAAATTACCTACGATATCCTTTATCGCTTTATCGCTTCCGTCGCTACTATCTCTCTTCGCTAATAAGCTATAATAGTAGTCTACTTAGCTTATCTACGACTATAGAAGTAAAGTCGTAATAGCTCTTTATACTTATATAGCCTATATAGTAGCCCGCCTAATCTATAACCTCGCGTCTTTAAATACTAATTAAACGTTTACCTCCGCTAAAGCTTCTATACTTATATTATCGAAATACTTATAGTATACGTCAAAGTCTTAGCCTATTATTATAGCTAAACTAACGATAGTAAGCTAGACGGTTAAAGCATAGAAGGTAGAAGCTTAGCTAAGGTCTAATATATCTAAAAGATTATTAGAAATATACTAAATCGTATTTTAAAAGGCTAAAAAATATCTTACTACTATAATTAAACGAACATTTGCCCCTTTAGCTATTAAAGAGGCAATTAGCATAAGTACTACTAGATACTCTAAGTATATTAGAAGTAGTTATAAAAGCTACTACATAAAGCTTCTAAAGATCGTAGTTATCCTTATAACTCTTATAAGCTAAGGTAATAACTTAGCCGCTATACTACAAAAATATAATAATAAAGTTAATATACTTCTTATTCGTCTACTTACTACGATTCTAAGTAAAATATTACTAACCTTTAAACTTTAAAAAAGGTACGATAATACTATAATTCGGTGCCGAAGTACTTACTAAGAAAGCTTTAACGTCTAAAAAGTTAGTTTTAGGATCTCAGCCTATTATAGTAGTATTCTATTTAGCATATATACCCTTTACTCTACTATACCTTACTTCTCAATTCTAACTAATTAAATTATCTTTACTAAATTACTACTAAGTAGTCTAAGTCTATATATAAATAAAAAGCTAATAATATTATTCTTTTTTATTTCTCGAATAACTTTCCTAACTTTATTATAAATTTTATCTTAATATTAGAGTTAAATTTTTAAACGATAAATAATCTTTATTCTTCTCTTCTTTAGCTTCCTCTTCTACTATTACAAATCTCTTCTACTTTCTAAAATAATTTACTTTTAACTTCTAATTTAACTAACTTCTTCGATAGTAATTTCGAAGATTATTAATAAACGCTTAACTATATATTACTTAGTACCTACGATTAGAGACTCGATTAGGCTTTCGACTTCTTTAACTAAATAGAAGGGTTCTAGGATAATATTCGAAACTATTATTACCGTCCGAATATTAGTTTACTACTCGTTGCTTAGTATTCTACTTCGCCGTCGATCTTATTATATCTTCGTCGGCGGATACTATTATTAATAACTATACTTCGACAACTTTACGTTTATTTAGTATTCGAAGACTTTAATATCTTTATTACGTTTTCGAAAGATAACTATATTCGAATCGATACCGAAAATATTCGTTCCGAACTACGATTTTTATCCTCTTTTACCTAAGTATTTATAACCTTTAATTAAATTGTAAGTCTTTCGTCGTCTTAATATATATTAATTCCTAACGACGATTCTTAAAGCGTAAACTAACTTATAATACTTATTATATTGGAAGAGATATCTAATATCGATTAGATTATATCGATGATCTCGACTTCGTATAATTCGATCGTAGAATATATCTCTTATCTCGTCAAAATACTTAATCGATTATTAGAATATTAGTTCTCTTTTATACTTAGTTACTAAGTAAGACTAATTACGAAAAATAACTTTAGACTTTTCTTAAAATAAAAAGTATAGCTATTACTAATCGTTTCGATACTATTTTCTTCGTTTATATTTAAGAGTAACTTTCTTTATTAAGTATTAAGTATATACTTAAAAAGTAGTAATATCCTTAAACGTATATAAGATATATTTACTAAGTTAGATATAATAGCGTCTTATAAGTCTACGTATTATATATTAGATAAGTTATTTTAAGTTATTTTAGTATATAATTCAATCTTAAACTATAGTATTATTAATCTTACTAGTATAAAGATAAAGTAACTTTAAACGTATAATTAGCGACTTAAGTATTATAATCGTATACGATAACTTCAACTTCTTTAAGTATATTTAGGGATTCGGTCTTAGACGGAAAAATATTATAGCTAATTTTACTACTTATCTTCTCGTCGACTCGCCTAACGTTTCTAAACCCTTCGACGTCTCCTAATAGCAACTATACTAGCTCTTTAAGAATAAATAGCTCCGAAGTATTAGTTCGATCCCTTCGTTTTTCTATACCGAGGCAACGTCTTCTATTATAGTATAAGGGATCTCGTCTATCTTTAGTAAATAGCTTTCTTACTTCTTAGTCGACTTTTCGTTCTTCTTATATATCGAATAGGCTAAGACTAAACGAAGTTACGTCGTTTAAATATCGGCTATTAACGAGAACGAGGGTAAGATATTTAACGTATACTAAGTATATAATAGACTCTTTTTTAATATTTTAAGTATAAAACCTAAAGTATTTAATTAAAGGTTATAATTCGTTTATAGTAACTAAAAGACGACGTTGTATATACGACGTATTATCTCTTAGCAACTCGAGGCTACGAGTTTATATAATAAGAAGTAGTAGATATTTCTTATCTTAATATTCTTTTATATCTAAATAAACCTTATTAATACTATCTTTAGAACTTTCTAATCTTCGATATCCAAAGACGTAAACGGCTTTAGTTAGACGTAAAAGGTTTATTAAAATAATACAAAGTATTATTATACGTCGTAGCTCTTAAGTAATACTTTCGATTCGTATATTTTAGCCTTTATTATTACTTACCTAATCGTAGACAATACTCTTATAGTTAATCGAAAACATCTAATTACTTATAATCGAATATAGTATCTTCTATACTATATAGACGAGTAGTACTTCGGTAATATCCTTTCTTAGATTTAGAGTAATATATTTACGAAGGTAGCTTAGATAAAGAAAACTATTAACGAATTATAGATAAGTATTCGGTTTCGTATTCTTTATCGCTATCTTTAAGCGATTCGCTACTACTTCGTTATCTTATAAGCGATTAGGTATAGCGACTATAGTATATTTTGTACTATAGTACTTTCTTTACTTATCTTCTTTTATAGTAGACGAGTAACTAACTATAGATTAAAGATGTTTTACTTTACTTAGTTACTTCGATTCAAAGTTATAAATTCTAAGTTATCGGAAGCTATATTACGTATTAGTCTTATCTATTATAAAACTATTATAAGTAAGTAGAAACCGATTAATATAGCGTTAGAATATATCAACGCTTCCTTTACCTTAGATATTAAGAATAATCGTAACTCGACTTATAATACTTATTCGACCTTCGTCTAAATTATATCTACTAGGCCTTATATTACTACTATAAGATAATAGATAGAGTCTTTATTCGAGATAAAAAATAATAGATAATATACTATCTTATCTATTACTTACGATTAGTTAGACTACGCGCTAAAGCTAGTTAATAATAGCCTATCGACGCTTACTAAGTTAATAAATACCTTAAACGAGTTCGACGCCCTAAATATATAGTAGTTAAGTTACCTTCTTCTTAAGTAAGAAAAAATCGACGTCTTTAACGAAAAGGAAGTTAAGCTAGTTAATATAGCTATACTTAGTAGTATATTAGATATTATAGATATCGTCGATATAAGTATTATTAGTCGAAAAGGTAATAGAGTATATAAAGTCGATATACTCGACTACGACTTAGATAATAGGTAGGATAAAGGGTAATTATTAGCTAGAGATAGCTTCGAGTAGCGATCTAGACTTCTTCGAGTTAATAAGTATAAGATTTACGAAGTTTACTAAAGTCCTTAGCTAAGGTAAGTCGACTAGATAAAAGAAGTAACTAAAATTAGACTAATTAGTTTAGATAGAATTATTAAACTAGTTAGTCTACTTACCTATTAAACTAGTCGGCCTATATACCTATTAAACTAGTTAATTTATATACTTATAAGATGTAAAAGTAATATATTTCTAACTTAAGCTTAAGTACGAAACTACTTATAATTAAGGCGTACGGCTAGTTATAAATAGCTTAGGGATAACGACGCTTCTATAGTTATGCGTAGATTTGCGGCTAAATACTTAATCTTATCCCTATTTAGTCTATTTGCTAACTTTATTTATATCTTATACGGCTCTACTATCCTTAGTCGTAGCCTCGACTATATCCTTTCTAAGTCTATTATCTTTAGTCTTAGCTTCGAGCGTATCCTTTCTAAGTCTACTATCTTTAGTCGTAGCTTCGATTATATCCTATGTAAGTCTACCGTCCTTAGTCGTAGCTTCGACTATATCTTATATAAGTTTATTATCCTTAATCGTAGCCTCGATTATATCTTATATAGGTCTACTATCCTTAGTCGTAGCTTCGACTATATCTTATATAAGTCTACTATCCTTAGTCGTAGCCTCGATTGTATCCTATATAGGTTTATTATCCTTAGTCGTAGCTTCGATTATATTCTATATAAGTTCATCGTCCTTAGTCGTAGCCTCGATTATATCTTATATAGGTTTATTGTCTCTAGTCTTAGCTTCGACTAGAGTCTTATTTTGCTTTTATCTTAGTTATTAGTTAGCGATTAGCGGCTAAATCTTTACTAAGTATCTTTACTCGAAAGTAGCCGATATACTATCCCTCTAAGCTTAGATGTCTCTAAAGCCTACTTTACGAGCTTATTACTTTGTTACTTAGTAATATTAACGCTTAGCCTTTACTATTTTAAAGACTACGTCGCTTAAACGTTTATCGTTATTTAGGTTTAGACGGAAACGCTTTGTAACTAATATAGTTACTTATTCGCGGAGCTATTCTATTAGTATAAAAGAATTAATAGACTAGTTTTCGTCCGACTAGAAGCTTTAGTCGCTTCTACTTATACTTAGCTTCGGCTCGTACAAATTCTCTATATCGTAATTTAAACCTTCGTCGCTAAATCTTAAGTCGCTAAGTACTAAATTACTATCGCTAAGTCCTAAACCGCCGCCGCTATTCGTAATAAGTAGTTATTTATTCTTAGTCTTAATATTTATAAAGGTAAAGTTATTAGGTATACTATTCTTACTATCTTTATCTTATTCTATATTAGAAGTACTAGCGATATTTATATCGGAGTCTTATCTCGTATTAAAGGTACTAGCGTTCTCTATATTAGCGTCTTATCTTATATTAGACTCTTTATCGTTTACTATAATATATACTTTAAATAATGAAACTTTATAATACTTCGAAAGCCTTATAAGCGAGTCTATTTATCTTAACTTAGCTCGCTTATAAGAAGTCTTCGCTAATATCTTTACTAAATTAAGCTCTATCTTAGACGATCTTTAGTAGCGTCTAAAATAATCTTAGTCCTACTTTAGTTTAACTAGCGAAATCGCTTATCGAGTATCTACTAATTCCTCTATATTATTCCGTAAGTATAAGAATATCCTTTCGATAGTCTTCTAACTAACTTTATTTATATTAAGATTATCGTATATATAATCTCCTATACGATTATATACTAAATTACTATTTAGTCTAACTTTACGTATATTCTTATTAATAAATACTACTTCGATTATATCGATATACTTCTCTACCGCTATAATATAAGCGATACCCTCTAAGGAAGAATCGATTAACTAGTAGAAGTATATATAAAACTACCTAATTATAGTAGTTCTACGACTCGAATAGTCCTTTATAAACTACAAAGGGTTAACTACCTATATATATCGGTTGAATAATTGTAAAAATATTAGCTAAGTAGCCTTATATACGAAGATTTATTTAAAAGCTTCGCTATTAATTTCTTTTAGCGTCTAAATTTTAAACTTAATTTTAGCGATTTATTATAAGTTTATTAATATTATACTATACAATTAAACTAACTAGTATAGAAATAGAGTATACTTGGAAATAGACTAATTAGTTTATTACGAAACTAGACTAACTAGTCTAATTATAGTAGTATATATACTTTGCGAACTTAACGCTCTTTATACTACTTATTAATAGTTTCCGTAATACTAAAGAAGTACTATTATATTATATAAGGTTACTCGATTCGGTATAAACGGCCTAAGATTTGCTATATAATCGTAGTATTTTATACGAATCTAGCCGTAATATTAATATAGCATCGTTTCTAGTAGTTTAAGCTAACGCTATTTACTACAAAGTTGAGTACTAATACGTCGATTACGAATAAGTTAAAGTTCTACTCTTTTATAATCTACGCCCGCTCGTTCTAGCTTATACTAAAATAGATCGAGTATACGTTAAACGATGCCTTCTCAAATATCGTAGTAATCGCCTTATCCTTTTATTAGTTGTTATACTATATTCGCTAGTCGAATCTATTTACTATACTTAATACGAGCTATTTATAACTACTAATATTTAATTATTTTTCTCCTTCTATTTTAATATAATTTAGACGATATAGGTAAATAAGAGAAATAATACTAGGGCCTAAAATACTATCTATACTTTATTAGTATACGGCAAATAAGAACTATTATTATTTAAGAGAAATTATATCTATATAAGTCCTTCGTCTAGCTATTCGGATATTAGCTCGTTTATTAGCTTTACGCCTAACTTTACTTCGTCGCTCTTAGAAGCTAATAACTTCTTCGCTTCTTAGCGGAAAGTTTTCCTAGGTTTTCCGACTTACTTATCGGTTAATAATACTTAGAATATTTCTAACGATATACGTTTAGTCTCGTTATCTACGTATAGTAGATCTTATAAGTATATATCTTATACTAAAAATTGGAACGTTCGAATAAGTCTAAGACTTAGGGAAACGTTCTTTTTATTCCTCGTAGATTTATTAATTTGATCGCTCTTCGAAAGAGCTTTGCTACTAAAGCTCGCTAAGTTCTTAAGTAGTATATTTGTTGTATTAGCTACGTCTAAGTAGTATACTAGATACGCTAGTCGTATATATATTACTTTTATAAAGAAAATATTATCTTATAGAAGAATAATTTAACTATTAGGCAAAATAGCGAGTATATTTATACTTCGGTTTAAGATAAATATCTATATTTCGACTAGTAATACTAATATTAAAAGATTTTTCGAGTTATCTTATATCTTCGCTTAGATAACAAAGTATAGTATCTACTAACAAAAGCTTAGAACTTTATAAATATACTTCAACTCTACTACGATACTATCCTCTTTAGCTAAGAACTTAATATACAACGCTAAGTTACCTACTTCGTATAATAAATATTAGTCGACGTCTATTATCTCTTTAATTATAATTAAGGTAAGTATACGGAATACTATTTTTATCTTTTCGTTCTCTTAAATAAAGTTATAGTAACCTTCCTAATCTATAACTCTATTCTTTACTAATATAGCTAATACTAAGCTTATATATAGCCGAGGGAGCTTATTTATTATACGGTAAATAATACAACATTTATTTCGTATTACGTTACATTTATCTATAATAACTATTCGCTATTTAAAGTATTCGTACGTAATAAAGCGAAGCTCGATCCTCTTATATTTAATAAGTCGCTACTTATCTCCAATACTCTTAGCCCTTCTACGTAGTAGAGGATTACTATAAAAAGGTTAACGTATTAATATAACTAATTAGACTAACTAGTCTAATCTATATTACTAAGCGTAAATTAATTAATCTAATTATAATAGTAGGGTAACGTACCTATTATCTAGTTTTAAGTCGAAATCGTTGGAATCTTATCTCAACGTAAAATCGTTAAATTCCGAACTTAACTCCTCTAACGACGAGTCGCTAAAGGAAGCCTTACTCTTCTTTAACTTTACTTTCGACTTAGCCTTACTTTTATCTCGTTATAAAGATAAAACCTTATTAAGCTCCTAAAGCCCTTTTACCTCGTCTAAGTTATACGTAGCGTTAACGACCTTTACTTATTAGCGATTAAATATCTAATATAACGTTATAACGACGTTAGTAACCGTTTCTAAGTCGTTTACCTACTTAGCCTATAACTTTATCTTATTATTAAGCTCTTTTATCGTAAGAGTTGAATTACGCTATAAGTCCTCTTAGTATAAATATAAAGCTAAGCTAGCGAAATAATAGAAATTAAGCTTTAAAAAGGTTTCGATTAATTCGTTAAAAGTCTATATTACTAATTATAGTAGTACTATAAGTAAAGTCGAGTAAGCTTTTACTTAAACTTATTTCGCCTTTTACCTCTTTAACTTTACTACTACAAATAGTATTAAGAGTATATATATAAAGGTTTTACTTATACTAACCTTATTTACTAATATCTACGAGCTAAAGAGTAATACTTCTAATTTCCAAATTACTATCGCGTCTAAGGTAATATTAATATAATATATAATATTAGACTAACTAGTCTATTAGATAATTAGACTAACTAATCTAATTCTACTTACTAATAATCTAAGTTAGAAGTATTAGCTTTCTACTTAGGCTTACTCGCTACTACGCTTACTTATATTTCTTTTCGAAATCTTCGTAATTATAAGGGGTTTTTAGATCTATAAACGATAGCCTAGTATCTTCGCCTTTCCTTATCTAATTAAGTAGCGTAATAGCTTCGAATAAGAGGTCGTTATCTTTAAGTCCCTTTTTATATAAGTAGCCCCGCGATAATAAGTCCTTAAGTACTATACTTTTTAGAATAGCTTTCGTAACTTTTTCTTAAGCCTCTTTATTCGTTAGACTAGCACCGTCTATCTTCGCTTCGATTAAGTAGTCTACTAACTCTTCTTATATTAAAAGGTAAGTAACGTATATATCCGTACTTTAGAATAATACAAGGAACGCCTTTATAATATCGCTTTCGATTAACGACTTTATCAATACGTCGAAGTAACTATCGTTATACAACTTATCGAGAATAAGCCGTAGTATAGCTTTGTCTATTAGTAGTAGATCCTTCTCCGGCTACTTAGCCTTTCGCTAGTTTTTAAGATAGTAATATCGGCGCCGAGCTACCTTAGTAAACTAGATACCCTTTCCCGTAGCGTATAACAACTAAGTACGTTAATATATTATACTCTTTATCTCTCTATCCTTATATATTTACTCGATATCCGTCGTCGAACTTAATTTAAACTTCTTAGTAATAGTCGCAAATTAAATTCTTACCCTTATATATATATTCTATACAATCTCGTCTACTATAAATATAAGCAAAATAGTTGAAGTATCTTACGCGTAGAATAAGTATACTAATAGTAGGCGAATATCAAACTAATTCGCTAACGCCTTTTAAGAGGTTAGCCCCTAAATACTATCGAGAAGTATTCTAAGGTTCTAGCACTTCTAAAAATATATAAAGTAAATGATAGCCTTAAACTAATTATTTACCTTATACCCTCTAAGTATATACTTAATACTATCTAAGTATTTCTCGTATTATAATATCTTTCCGTCTCTTATAGTAATAAACCGAAGATATAATATAAGCGAAGCTAATACTATTATATTTATATCGAAGTTATATAACTTCTCTTTAGTCTTAGCGAACGGGTCGCCTAAGTCGTTAGCCTAGATTAAAGGTGGCGGAATAGGCTCGTTCGCTTTTACTAATACGTCGAAAATAGACTTCGTTCTCAAATTATTAAAAAGTCTCTTTAATTTCTTCTATAAATCGATCTATACTTCAACTTTCCTACTAGACTACTTCTAATCGAAAGATATAATAGCTTACTAAGCTAGCTCCCCCTTTATAATCTAAGCGAATAGACTAAAGAACTTAGCGACTATAAATATAAAGTTAGTAACTATATAATTAGACTAATTAGTTTAACCTAAGTAGTACCTAATATTAGACTAACTAGTCTAAGACTTAGTATTAGATTAGACTAATTAGTCTAATTTATAAGGAATAAAGAGTAGCTTACCTTCGTAGTTAAAATACTAGGCGAATATCGTAGTATTAGTATAATTTAGTAAAGCTAAGAAATTATCGTTTGTAAAATCCGTATTTGCTCCAAAGCTATAAGCGAGTATTTAACCCTCCTAATATCTACACTTATCCTTATCAAATATCTTAGCTCGCTTATCGTTCTATAAGACTATCTTAGGAACGACTACGAAGAATAGACTACCCTTTCCCTTCTACTACTACTTCGCCGACTATATTTTATTAACTATCGAGAAGTCGCTATAGCTACCGTAGAGTAACGTTTCTACTATCGTTTAATATAATATTAATACCTTCTTCTTTTAAATAATAAACGTTATAGTGTCTTTAGTATTAGCCCTTTAGTACTAGAAGGCGGCTAATATCGGTAAGGTAATTAGTATAAGTTTACGTATATTATTATACTTTAGCCAAAACTTCTACTTCTTCGACTTATCTAATAGGATAAGACAAAGCGCTATATTATACGAGTCGATACTACTACTTAGCGCTATAGTAGATTAGACTAACTAGTTTATTCGATACTAAACTAATTATACGAATTAGTTTAAAAACGAGTAAATAGAGAATTAGTTAAAAGGAAAAGAGTAATAAAGAAGGAAGGGTTTAAGAATTAATTCCTATAGTACGAGAAGTATATATAAATAGCCTAAGGTAGTCTATACGTCGAATAAACTTCGGTTCTAAGCGCCGAAGTAGCTTAAATTACGTAGAAGCCGAATATATTATACGTAGGTTCAATTACTACGCTTAAACTAACTAGTCTAATTGCGTAGCTAGATACCTAATAACTAAAGCTATGTTATAGCACTAGCCTAGGGCCCCACCTAGCTGTATTCTATTAGGTATACTAGATAGTCTGTACAATAGTCTATGTAGTAGGGAATTGAGGGTAGGGCTAGAGCCGAGGATTATTCGAAGCTAGGCTATAAGTAGCTTGTGCGCTAAGTGGAGGATATTTTGTAGATCGCGCGATTCTCGCGATCTCCTATTTTCCTACTCTTTAGCTAGTTTTCCTATGAACTTTGCGATAGTTGTATTGAAGCCTTATCTCTCTATTCTATCTAGACTATTACAAGCTATCTCGAGCGATTAAATGAAGTAGTTAAACTCTTCCTTCGCTTTCTCTTTAAAGTAGCTAGTATTAAAGGTATAAGGGGAGCCTACTTCGACGTTGTAGGAGTATACTTAATCGGAAAGAAGCGAGCCTAAGTTTAAACGCTAGTAGGAACTAAAGTAGTTCCTAAGGAGAATAACGTACTTAGTATCGAAAGTACGAGGTTACTAACTTATAAAGTACTAAGCGCCTATTTCTAAGCTACAACTATATTACGATATTTCCTTTATACGCGTATACCGTTAAGGTGGACTTAGGTATAATTACGTACGAGCTTATCTTTATACGTATTAATCTACTCTTAACTTTCGAAAAGTAGTAATTAGCTTACTAAATCGTATTTCCTTGTTAGCTTAAAGGTATCGGCTACTATTATATTCGATAAAGCGATTAGAAACTAAAGGAGAAAAAACTCTTTCGGCGAAAAATCGAAAAGTATCCTATTATTATAAAGAAGAAGTAATACCGTATTAGTAATATATATATATAAGCCTTAGTATATAAACTATTGTTTAGAGTAGATATAAGGCTTCTAAAGAGGATACGGCGACTTTAAGTATATTTAAGGTAACGAACCAAAGCGATTAAAGTATATATTATAATAGTAGTTAGCCGGAACCTTAGGCGAATTTATATCTTAGAGATATCGAAGAGTAAACGTATAAACGTACTTTACGTTAACGAGCTAGTATATAGCAAAGTGGCTTTAGGCGAGATTCGTTCGTCGGCGTTTCTCTACTATATTCTATCTCTTCGCCTTAATGCTTAGGCCGAATACTCTAAGTATAGGATTTAGACGTAAGTTATTATTTATAGTTGTAGTATCTTATATTAAAGGGTTAAGAATTATATAATCTTCGAATATAAAAGAGGCTTAAGAGAAGGAATAGATTAACTTATTATCTCGAATATCGTTAGGCCGGCTAGATCTATTTATAAAAGACCTTACTTCGTCGTCGAAGCTTAGCCGATCGAAGTACTAATACGAAGTAAAGAAATACGTAAATCCTACCTCGTTATTTCGTACAACGTAGCCGAATCGTTACTAGAGATTAGCTACGTCTTTAGACCTTATCTCTTTATATTATACTACTTACTTAACGTCTAAAAGATTTATACTTATACTAAGTATAATAATAGTAAAGATTATATAGTACTTTGAATTAAAGACTTTAAAGTTAGTATAAAGTTATTATTAGTCGTTTAGGCGAATATCTACGTTGTACTTTTATATAACCTTCTCTACTATACTAAGGCTATACTTCCTTATATATATAAGGGAATTAACTAAATATATCTACGCGATAATAAGCGTAGCTTTGCTATCGATATAGACTATAGTCTTCGATATCTATTCTTTAATAAGCGTTAAAAGGAAGTCTAAGCGACGATAATCTTTATTATAGCTATACTCTAATATTTATATAACGATAGCGATTTCTAATTAGTCGATTAAAGTCCGGATAACTTTTAAAGGACTATTAATCGCTAATTCGTCTTTGAAACTACTTATTCGTCTAACTTACCTTTCTACTTCTACCGATAAAATAGTAGTATATTTAAACTATAATATATTAGCTAAAATAATAAAGCAGAGTTAGTAAAACTTTAGATAACTAGTACGGAAGTCCTTCTATTAAAATATAATATATAACTCGTCGATACCGATAAACGTAATCTTCGAGTTAAACTCAATACTTCGAAGTATACGAAAGAACCTCTAATACGTAGCCTATTCTAGTCTAAGAAGAATATAAGAGAATATACTACGAATAACCTTATCTCAGAAGATTTTATTTTATAGTTGTATTAATATACTAAGAATACTAAGATTAGACTAGTTAGTTTAAAATCGACTAAACTAGTTAGTCTAATCGTATATAATCTTTACCTTAATAAATAACTAATCTATTACGATAAGAATAGTATTAGGAAAACGAGTAATAGTCTTATACTATTCTTCTACAAATATTATTAATAAGATAATAAAGATAATAACTATACTATATAAGACGATAGATATAGCTTAGAAAACGATACTCTTACTAAAGCTAATCTTAATGACTAAAATAGTATTACTATTACGATAAATAATCCTTATAATAACTTCTACTTATTCTTTCTGAGGGTACCGAAACTCTAAATTAATAAGTAGACTTATATTAAGAAGTAAACGTATAACTACTAAGATAAAGGGACGCTTAAACCTATTTCCTTTTGGTTTATATATCAAATTATAAGTACGTTCGACGTATAACCTAAAATTTGGCTCTAATAAGGTATCGCTACTCTCGGTAGAAAGTTTACTAAGGCGCTAAATAAGAATTGAACTATCGTCGAAGGATATAGTATCTAATTCCATCCTCCGAGTAAAATATAAAACGACTTTAATTTATAGTAGTCGAACTACTAAAGTATCGGAGAAGAAGTATTACGAACGCGTAACAATAACGCCGTTTCGCTTATATAGAGTTTTCTTAACGAATAAACCTCGCCCTATACTAGAATTTAATCTATTATATACGTTAAGTCTTAAATTTTGATACTCTAACGTCGAATAGATAGACTTATATATTATAGTTATAGAATTAACGAGTAACTAAAATTTTCTTTTTTTTTTTATATAAGCGAACGTAATAATAACGCCGTTTTGCTTATATATATCTATAAACTTATAAGAAAAGTACTTCTTCTAGCCTTATAAATACTTTGGTATAGACTACTATAACTAAGCGAAATTAAAGTATATAACCTAACGCGAAGTAGCGGGTCCTTTTCTCGGAGGTCTATATGCCAAAGACTACAAAAAGTATTACTAAATAAGTTTCTTCGGCTAAAGTTCAACTTTCTACTTCTTTTTAGCGAACTTATTATCGTTATCTTCTTTATTATTCGAACGAAAATACTTAAAATAAAAAACGACTTTCTAACTTTATCCTAATATTAGCTAATAATTCGTAATAAAATAATATAACTAAAATAGCTTAGCTCGTAATAAAACGATTCGAATTTCGAATTTCTAAGTATAATATATAAAATAAAATGAAATAAAATAACTCGATAAACAAAACTTACTAAGTAAGAGCTATATCTAAGCTTATTATAAAAGAGAAAGAGAAGTTCTTATCGTTCGCTTTACCTTTACTCTTTAAAGACTTCTTTTTCTACTACTATAACTTCTACTACGGTTCGCTAGTTTCGTTGTTATTTTCGTCGAAAAGTAGAAAAGTATATAAGTTCTTCGAATCGAACTTTAAAACTATATCGTATTCGCCGAAAAACGCTTTTACTATATACCTCTTCGAATAAGTCTTAAGAAGAAGTATAATAATACTTAATTATATAAATAATAGTAATCTAAATACAAAACTTAAATAAAAAGAAGTTAAGTAGAAAAGTTAGTTATATAAGTTAAAAAAGAAGAAAAATTAAGATTAATTTCAATAATTACAATTAAAGTAAATAGCTGAGCTACTTACTAGCTTCGTAGCAACTTAACGCTTATAATTAGAGCTTAAATTACTCTAATATAGTTATTTCGGCTTTAAATAAAGCTAATTAACATTTAATTAATAGTATTTACCCTTTAACTAAAAGTAATAGAAGGTTAACTAACTATTATTAAACTTCAACTACTATTAACTAACGTAAGTTAATATCTCTTAAAATATTCTATATACGAACAACGCTACTAAATCTATATTAACTACTTAAATATACTTTATATAAGCTTAGCCGCTAATCACTTCTAAAAAAGTATATTCTTCGATAAACTACTAAGACTATACTTCGACGCCGAGCTAAGCGTAGCAGACTACTAAAGTAGACCTAGAATAAACGTAATAGACGGCTACGACGAATTCGGAGCAACGGTCTACTAAAGCAAATCTAAAGTAGCAAAATACTTCTTTCTCTACTACGCCTACTTCTCCTAATCGGCCGTTTAATATATATAACCAACGTTACCCTTATACTAAGAGAAAAACTACTCGCCGCTACTATACTCCGTCTTATATTCCTATTCTACTAAGCCTAAGATTACCTTAAACATCTCCTTTACAATTAAGTAGCTTAGCTAACAAAAGTCTTCGTTAACCTTAACTTTATTAAATAACTAAACGACTTTATACTAGAGTATATCGTCTATCTACTACTTACTAGCGAAGTCGTATAAACGAACTACTTCTAAGATTAGACGTTAAGCGTATTCGCTATACTATTCGAATAGTAATTTCGTAGCGATTCTAACTACAAATATCTTTATCGGCTTATCGTTCTTCTTATCGTAAGTAAAGAGCGTAGGGATACAGTATAAGTTATAATTATACTCGTTACAACAAATTTCCTTTTTAACTAGCCACTTATATTCTAAATCGTCGTCGTTTAGCTCTTAAAGGAAGTTAAAGATAAGCTAGCGGAAATATAGCGAATTTAGCTAGTTTATAACGACTAAGCTAAGCTTCCCTTACTACGTAATATTTAACTTAGTCTATTTAACTTTATTCGTAATATTAAATAGAAACTAGTTCTTAGTCTTCTTAGTAATAAGCCGAGATATTTCCTTTTATCGCAATTAAGTTATCTCCGAGTCCTACAAAATAGTATTAGCGACGCTAATATCGCTACGAATACTAATGCTATCGTTATCGCTAATACCTTCAACGAACTCTATAGTATAAAGACTATTCTAAACCGTAAATATAAAAGGCCTAATAAACGGCTACTTATAACGAACTATATAATAACGTAGTTACTTTTCCTTTATACTAAATCGGTCGAATACTTAATACGAAACGAAAATATACGTAACTCTTTAATCTTCCTTCTTCTATATTACCTTTTCGAATTATTACTAAATATCTAATAGACTTAGCCTTAGCGGTAAGCTAAATTATACTACTTTACCTACGTTAAAAAAATCTATACTTATATTTAACGAAACCGTAGCAACGACGATATAATAACTACCGTCGAACGACTAAAAATTAACGAAGATATAATCTTAATCAACTTAGTATATAAAGGTATTATAATAATAGATAAACTTAAACGCCTAAACTCTAATAAAACCCTTAATTATTAGCTACCTAATAAAGCTATACTATATCTTTATTAAATCGGATTTATTATCGATATAAATAATCGTCTTCTTAACTATCTTCGAATCGTTAATAGTAGTATCTTCGACGAAAAAATAAAAACGCCTAAAGTCTTTAATACTTCCTTAGAAGAGTAGCTAAACAATAACCAAAATATTTAGCTTATCGATAAACGTCTTAATAATCTCTAATTTATCCTTATCGAAGCCGACGTACTTAAAGATAAAGTCTTAACTATCGTAGTCTAATATAACTATATACCTAAACTATAGAATTATACGAGGAAATAATAGCTAAAGAATATAAAAGTAAAAGAAGTTAAGCTAAAACTCTTTCTATTTACCAACGACGTAAAACTCGTCGACGGCGAAGAGCTCGACTTTTACTTAAAACTCTAACGTTCTTAAGATAACCTTAAACTTAAGGTTTAATACCTATTTTAGCGATAATAAGATATAAGTATATAATCTTTATTAAATATTCTTCTAAACGTTAAATTCCTAATATTATTAGCTAATACGCTTTACTTAAAAGCTAATAAAAAGGTATTTACGTACAATAGTATATCGCCGTTAACTTATACTAGGTTCGAATATAGAATATTCTTAGCGATATTATCGTATTAATTCTTACCTAACTTCGTTAAAAGTACAATTATAATAGTAATCTTACGCGAAACTATACTATAAGCGTAAAATACGACGCTTTTTTCGTAGCTTATAGTAGCGACGAAGATAGTATCGCTACTTTAGAGTAGCTACTTTACTACTTTTATTTATCTTAGCCTTAGCGTATTAATCCTAAAGATATCGTATATCTTCTACTTAACGTAATCTTCGAAAGTATCTTAGTTAAACGCTAAAATATCGCTAATAATATACCTAAATATAACGTATATATTACCGATATTCTTAACTATAAATAAAATATACTTAAAAGTAGAAACTATCTAAAAGAATTACTAAGTAAAGTTTAAAGATAATTCGACGATAACGAAAGTAACTCCTAAATACCTTTCGATCTATATAAAATATATAGTATTAATATTAGAAATCTATTACAATTAGCTTCAAATTCTATAATATAGTAATAAGAAATAAAAACTTAATAGAATATTCTCCTTAGCGTAACGAATCTAAATCTTTAACTAACTTTATCGTAGCTATTTTACTCGTAGAAGAACTTACGTTATACGTCGACGCAAAAATGCAATTTATATAAAGAATATAATATTAATTTAGTAAGGAGTTAAATCCTAAACTTAAACCTCTTTCTTAGACGTCTTAAAAAGAAATAAGTCAAATTACTAAAATACGCTAAGTACCAATTTAACTAGTAAAATAGGTAGCTAGTATATTAAAGTTAAGTTTTAGTATTTTATACTAGCCGTAGGCCAAATTAGGCCGAAGGCCCGGGCGTAAGGCTAATCCACCTCGGTAAGGCCGAAATACTACTACAATTACGCCCTCCCCCCGACCAGAAAAAACGCCTACGAAAGAGGGTCTGAAGCTGAGATAAAAGGTGATGTGTGGCTTGGAGATTGGCCAGGCGTGGCTGAATGCTCCAACCACTGTCAGCGCTACACTAGACCCACCTTTTTGGGTGCCAGGGGAAGCTGCAAGCTGGCGACGACGGGCGACAAACAGCTCCCAGAGCCGATAAATCTGTCCAACATCACCTCGATCGCTGGTCTGCCCGGCGTCCTCACAGCCCCAAGAGCTTGCATCATCCTTACAAACCGAGCATCGAGTATATAAGCACGATCGTCAATACTTTCAGCTTCAGCTCTTTCCTTCGGCTTCTTTCACAGTTATCATCCCGCCCTCAGGCGGCGATTCTGTCGCAATGGTCGCGCCAGCCGTTCCTGAGTACGACCGCTCTTGCCAACCTCACGTCTGGTGCTTTGCTAACGTATAGGGATGTAGGATCACCGAAGAAGTCATACATGAGTCAATTGACGCTCGAACGGAATCTCTTGTCTCGCTGCGAGAGCTCGGGCCCCCGGATCTAGTCCACCTGCTCAAGCAGCCGATCAGAAACCCTGGAAAACATGTATGTATCTCTGTCCATATGGCCTCTATACTTGTGGCAGCAACTAATTTGTGGCTAAAAGGTCGGCGTCTATCACCATGTCACTGGCGTTGACGCCTCGTCCTCGGCCAGTCTCGCTGCTTATATCAACACCCTCACATACCGTGATCACGGACAAGCAGCGACAATGAAGATTGTTGAGGGGGTTTATTGGTACATCAGATTCTCTATATTATGCCTTTGTTTGCTCCTTTCTAATCTTGCGACACGCCAGTTGTTACAATGCCTTTGCGCGGTTGGACATGCGCGTACACGTTACCATCCCTGGAACCGTCGAGAGCTACTGCGTGGACGAGAATGGCAAGAAGAAGGCGGCAACAGACGAACTTTGGCTCGAGACATATCTATGTAGCGTTCTGCGCGCATACTCGTATGCAGATGACGGCAGTGGCGAGACCATCAGAAAGATCATGGGTGTTCGGCGGTTCAATCCTGTCACTAATACTGAGACGGAGCATCGTTTCCTCAGCGCGGCAGAGCAGCTGTTTTTCAGAGGTCAGTATCCTGATTGACCATAGTTCTTGTTCGAGGTACTGACCTTACTCGCTAGGCTGGCAGCTCGGATCCGACTCGGTGGTCCAGGTGCCAAACATTGTCTCGAACCACCTCACAACCGGTCTCTTAAAGTACTTCCATACCACCGGCCGTTACCCATCCGGGATCAACCTGTTTGAGAAGCTCAGGTCACAGAATGTCGAGGTTGCGTCCTTACTAGCGAAAGTGCTCTTCATGGGTAACGAAGAGGTCGAAGGCGTGCGAGTACTCCACCAGGCTCTCAAAGAGCTACCGATGGACTACGTAATGCTAGACACGCAAGCCGAGTTCCTTCTGAAGAAGTCGCAAAGTGCGGCGGCCCCTGAGCAGAAGGAGGAGAGATTGCGCATGGCCCTCGGATGTGCCGACCGAAGCACAGTTGCGGCCCCTGCCGAGTTCGGAACTTGGGCAAGGCTGGCTCAAGTTTACGTTGCTATGGAGGACTGGGGCAACGCACTCACCATTCTAAACTCTTGCCCAATGTTCACATATCAGGACAAGGACGCACCTGTCATGCCGGAACCGAAAGATGTCCACTTGCCAACCTTGCCGGAGACAAGACTGGATGAGATCGATAGTGAACCGGAGTCCAGGTTCTCTGAGCAAGTCGATCCACAACTGCTCAACCTCCGAGCAGCTGGTTACCGGGGCACTTTTCAACAAGCCTACAGCATCCTAACGGAGATGACGAAGAAGATAGGCTGGGACCAACTTCTCAAGATTAGGAGTGATGTCTTTGTTATGGAGGACGAGTACAGGAATGAGAAGCCCGAATACCCTAAGAATCGGAATGCTAGTACAGACGGCCTTCGTGGTACTCCGGACCCGACTGCAACGAACGGCGAAACATCTGAGGACGAAGAGGACAATGATGAAGAAGTCGAGGGGAAGGAGAGCAAGCCGGCCGACTCAGAGTCGTTGGCGCCGACTCTGATCAATGGAGAGAAAGATGAGGGCCTTGAGAAGCCATCTAGCACCGTCGATCCTGCCGATGTGAAGAAGGATGAAGCGGAAGCTGTAAGTCCAAGCCCCTTCCTTATAACTGTCCTGATATACCGGGAACAACTATTGACAAACGTACAGGGTGCAAATAACGACGACCATCTCTCAAAGCTGAACAACAAACGGCTTTGCGAGCGCTGGCTTGATAGCCTGTTCATGGTGCTCTACGAGGACCTCCGTGTGTACACTATCTGGCGCACGCAAATGGCACAGTACCGCGCGCAAAGTATGCAGTACAAGAAGTCGGCTGAGGAGTGGGAGATCCTGGGTGCGCTCGCAGAGAGGCTACAGCACACTGACGAGGCTGTCGAGGCATACCGCGCGTGTCTGTCGCAGCGATTCAGCCCCAAAGCGCTCACGGGCATCCTGCGGGTCTTTGAGAAGAACAAGAACACCCGCGAGACGGTGGCAGCAACAATTCGACTGGTCACATGGCAGTACCGGTGGTACAGCGAGTTCTCGCCAGAGCTGCTCCATACAATCCGGACCTTAATCGAGGACGAGGGGGCTGTCAAGGTCAGAAGCATCATTCAGGCCACGAGCTTGCCGCAGAATGTGCTCGACCTGACGCATCATTATGCCGCTCTATGTGCGACGTTCCATAGCAACGGGACCGATGGCTAGGAGAATCCATATGATGTCCCCGGTTCTGTTTTGGGTAAATTCGGCAAGTGGGTGTGATGAAAGTCGGAGGGCGAAAGCATGGAATAAGCGAACGGATGACAGCGAATGGATGACAGCGAACGTTACTTTGCGCCTGATATCACAAAAGAGTTGTTAATGGTCGACAGGCAATGCCTTTTCCCCGTATTTAGATTTCACCTGGCAGTCATAAAACGCATTCCTCAACGGTCCCAGGCCTGACCTCCATTGGCATTTCGATGTACGGATCTGGTGCCCGTCGTCGTAAAGGGGCTTCGGCCTGCCGCCTTCGGAGTCAAAAAGCACTTGCAAGTGTTGGCGAAACGTCATGAAATTCCTTTGAAGCTACACACATACGCGACCCCTGATTCCGAACAGCAGAGCCGACTTAACGATTTGTTACTTATCGCGTTGTGTCCAGCAGGTCCACCTGGGGGTCAATACTTTCCTACCAAGCAGCGATGCTGCGCTCCTCTTTCCAAAGGGCCTTCAAAGGCCGCATGGAGAAGAAATGTTGAAGGAAGAGAATTAAAGAAAAGGCCCAGGAAGGCCCTGCATCGAATCTGAGTGAGACGGCAGATGATGTTCAAGTCGAATGGTGGTGGCCATGGCAAGGCCATCTGGGTTGAGTTAATGGTTGCGGATCCAAACCGGCTGAAAAAGACAGACAACGCAGCTAAAAGAAACTCTAAGAATCCGAGCTTGGCAAGCGGTGACTTGGTAGAGTCGCAGGAGAGCTGGCTGGGGAGGATATATCGAGACTCGGACTGATCAGTGGTCGCGGGTACGAGTCAAGTAAGCACTGCACTGGGATATGGACCGTAGTGCACGAACAGGAAGGACTCGTGGAACGATATGGACGCCGATTCACTACTAGGAACTCAGCTGGGTAGGATCTGGATAATTCTCGGCCGCCGTGGACAAAGTTTGTTGGGATCAATCCGGTCTTCCATTGCTTGCTGGTTTCACATTCCGCCACGCTGTTGAGCAGAGCACCTACCAAATACCTACTAGTACATCTAGGCAAGTATGGGAGCATGCAGTCGATTGCCTAACTTCATCATTAGTCCTGGCCCCTTGGTCGAGATGCCGCTGGCACTTCCTAACAACACATTCGAACGAACATCCCTACCACAAGCCAAGCTTCAAAAGCCTGTTAATCACGTCACTGGCTTGCCGTGTAACAGTCTCTGGCTTCAGACAATGATTGTCGCCCAAACGACTGAATCGGCTCCCCAGTCGACAACCATGAAGGACGAGAAGTCAAGCCGCTTTGAGATTCTCGCCTACTGGCCTTCCGATGAACTGCTTTCGATGAAGCCCCAGCACGCCCGGGCCAGAGCTAGATACACGGTTCTTCGAGTTCGAATAACCGACCCGCTAGTCAGGGGCTGGCACGACCTTTTTCCATATATCCTTCCCCATCTTAATGCGTCCTACTGCAGCAACTACGATTACGACTTTGAATATGTGAGTATTCCAGAGGGCCACTCGAGAATCAAGGCACGAGCACAGCAGCTGATAGATGGCCTGAAATATAGCAGGGATGCAGGGACAGTCTGCACTATGTTTGGATATATGTACCGTCCCCCTTGCGCAAGTGTACATACCCCGACACCTAGGCACATACATGTAGGCCATATCTATGTCCCCCTACACCGGTCTCTTCTGATCGCCACACAGGACCACAAACACGAACCGCGCACAATTCGATACAGCACCAAAGTCAAGCCAAGTTCGCGAGTTTACGGGTCGACATGTCGTCGATTTTGGTGTGTTCATGAGACAGTCTGTCGGGCAATCACTAAGTAGTCACCCCTTGTCACTCACTCACTACTTGAGCACTCATCTCCCAGTCCTCTTGCCTCTACCCAGCATAAATTCACTACTTAATATATAATGTTGAACCTGAAGTCGCATTCTCTGGAGAGTCTCCGTATACTCGTCACATGCTATAAACGGCCATCACCACTGTACCCGTGTACCCGTATTGGTTGCAGCAGTCAGTCATCGTCATACGTACTACTGAGGCTAGTCCACCTTATGTATAAATGCATTCCTCACCCGGTCTACGACCTATTGTTCAACTCAAGGAAGGTCCAAAGAACCTAGGGCACCATCCCTAGGCTTAGAGCCGAAGACGCAGAACTAGAGTCTAAGGAGTAGTAGGCCACATTAGCTCCGCTAGTATTTCAAACGTGATGTACAGATAAACCAACTTAGTATAGTTACCTTACTTGCTTAAACTGTACTTCAAGATGCGCAATATTGTGCTGCCAGTCAACCAGCAAGTGGCTATACCTCAAGTGACAACTTGCCGCGCATACCTTCTTCCACTTACTGTGTGTAAGCCACGCACGATTCACCGTGACGGTGCTGTGACTCTGTGGTTCCCAACAGCTCCAAGGTAATGCTATAATTTCTTCACCAAAAGCACCTCCTGCATGTAGGTATATAAAGGTCACCTCGAGAAACTAACCCTCCCCAAAACCTATCCGGACACCAAGACGATTATCAGACTTGCCAGACAACAACAACCCTACCAGACACAAATCCACGATAACCATGGCTCAGGAACCACGTGCACCATCCCAAGAGGAAATCAACCGTACACCAGACCTCCTAGACGCATATTCACTACAACCATGGCTCCGAGAGCCGCGGCCACCAACCCAAGAGGAGATCAATCGGTACGGTGCGGTCATTCCACCCATTTCTCCGCCCTGCTGGCGTCGCCGCGGCCTGCGTATCGAGGACCGGCACTACAGGAGCTACGGAAGTCTCATCAACCAGAACGACGTCACCAGCAAGGAGGCCCTCGAGCAGTATCTGGCGGCGAGGCTCGGTGCCGGCCACTATTACCTCAAGGGAAGCCAGTGTCTGCCCGATCCCCCTCATCCCTTGCTGAAGATCTAACATGGGGTTCTCTATCTAGGAATGGAGACATTACTTGGATCTGAACGATGTATTCTACCGGGTTCAATTCGTCCCGCTGTGCTACAACCGGTCTTTGGTACGATTGCCGTCGTACTAGGCACACTACTTGAATATGTGTTGACTAACGGCCTACCAGTGCAACGTGCCCGTACACTGCTACAGGGTGAACCCGTTCACGTCTGAATGGCCGATTCCAGAGGAGTATGTTGACTCACAGGGAAGACTTACTCTTATTGATACGGTAGACTAAGGACGCTCGGAGGAAAAGAACGGGCTTGAATGGCGAGTTGTAGTAAGAATGAATGCTGCCTTATCCTAAGATTGGGATCTCACCAGTCTGTGCTGGCATCTATAGCACGCCAGCCATCACATGAGGGTCAACGACATAGGTTTTCTGGGCCCAAGAACGAGAGCTTCAGACCCCTGATACTCCAGGCCGTCTTGGCAGGTCTCTTGGCTATGAAGTGGCGAGTTAGCAACCCGTAAAGGATCAGGATAGTGCTGACAATGGAGTCCCCTATATCTCAGGCTTGTCCTTGGCGGTCCATAAGAGACCTGAAGCCTTGGTCGAACACAACTTAAACTTTCCGCCACAGATACTTAGTCTATTGGATCACGTACCGTCGTCAACAATGCTCAAGACATAGACGGATCCAAGTACCACTGCTGCCACTCTCATTGGAGCGCAATTGTGAGAAGCATCATTCTTGTGCGGGCCGAATCGGCGAGAATATGCGCGAGCGGGGTCCCCACAGACCGTTGGCGTCATTGAAGCGGACTGGTCTCCGAGCTAACGGTTCAGACGGAAGGTCGAGGCGATCACTAAGGTAAATGCCACGTTTTGGGAAGTCGAAATAAATAGCTCGAGATTCCGTCTTTTCCCTCGTCTTTGGCTGGTCAGCACCACACTCCTTTACCCTAGCAGTATTGTCATAAAGCTTGAATGCAGAGACTCATCATGGCCACCTCGTAAGTGTACTCCCGCCCTCACAGGAGGGCACTGCTGTTTGATACCCGACGCCAGGGCTAATACCCCTCAGAAAGACATATAAACTCAACACCGGCGCCGCCATCCCGGCCATCGGCCTCGGCACCTGGAAGTCCCAGCCCAACGAGGTGACGGAGGCAGTAAAAGCCGCCCTGCAGCGCGGGTACCGTCACATCGACACGGCCTTCGCCTACGGCAACGAGAAGGAGGTCGGCGAGGGCATCCGGCAGTCTGGCGTGCCCCGCGAGCAGATCTGGCTCACAACGAAACTCGACAACCCCTGGCATAAGCGTGCCCCCGAGGCTCTCGAGCGCTCGCTGTCGAACCTCGGCACCGACTATCTCGACCTATACCTCATGCACTGGCCCTCGAGCACCGACCCCAATGATCTAAGCAAGCACTACCCCGATTGGGATTTTGTCGATACTTGGCGGGAGATGCAGAAGTTGGTTGGCACCGGCAAGGTGCGGAATATCGGGGTCAGCAACTTCGCCATCAAGAACTTGGAGCGGTTACTCAACGACCCGAGCTGCAAGGTATGCTTCCATAGTCTTCATCCGTCCAAGTAGCCATCAACTAACTGCCTCAGATCGTCCCCGCCGTCAACCAAATCGAGCTGCACCCCTGCAACCCCTCGCCTAAGCTGATCGCCTACTGCGCCTCCAAGGGCATCCACGTGACGGGCTACTCGCCGCTCGGCAGCAACGACTCGCCCCTGTACAAGAACGAGATCCTGCTCGACATCGCCAAGGCCAAGGGCAAGTCGCCGCAGCAGGTGCTGCTGGCCTGGGGCATTCAGAAGGGCTGGAGCGTGGTACCAAAGAGTGTGACCAAGAGCCGGATCGACAGCAACTTTGAGCTCGACGGATGGGAGCTGACAGAGGACGAGATCAAGAAGATTGACTCGATCGAGGAACGATTCAAGGTCTGCGGTGATAGCTGGTTGCCAGTTAAGGTGTTCTTTGGGGATGACGAGTAGAGCGTCTGTTTAGTGTTAGCCCGCATATATAGAAATTGGTTGCGTATATACCAGAGATAGATGAGACCAGAAGTAACAGGGGTATACAAACCTGCTCTCCTAACCTGGTCCTCAACGCGTGGTAGGCTTTGGACCAAGATAAGGTCTCTGACGAGAAGCAAGGTAATACAGCAGCGGCATAGCGAATCGACGGCCATGGTGACAATGAGTGAGTTGGTTGGTTGCCCACAAGCCCCGGCACCGGCGAGTAAACGGGGTGGGCAGGTGTCGTATAGACTGAGGAGGATTGCCATCGGCTTTGCCGGGGCTTGCATTACCAGTAAATGGCGTCGATACCAGCGAGGTACACAACAACAACAAAGGGCATCAGATTCACAACTTCGACTTCCGTGCGTCCTCCTCTTCCTCCCTCAAAATCTCCCCCACAGCCCCCCTGATCCTCTCAGCCAGCACCGCCCCTTCATCCTCATCCAGCTCCTCCCTCTGCCCACGGCCAAACATGGTGCTCGTGAATCGCTCCCTCCTGCCCGTCAGATCCGGCCGGGGTATAATATGAAAGTGCATATGTGGCACCACCTGCGCCGCAGCAGCACCATTATTCTGGACCACATTCCAGTCCTTTACCCCCGTCACTCTGACGAGGGCCGCGGATAGGAGACGCAGGTAGATGCCTAACGATGCCGATTCGTCGGGAGTTGCAGAGGTCAACTTTGGGGCGTGACGGCGGGGACAGAGGAGGACATGTCCGTGGGAGAGAGGGAGGATGTCGAGGAAGGCGATTAAGATGGGGGTGGAGAGGACTAGGAAGGTTGAGGGCGAGGGTGAGGTTGCTTCTGGATTGAGGGATGGGGAGGTCGGAGATGGGGGCGATGACGGGTCGTACGGGGCGAAGGTGTTGGATATGTGGCAGAAGGGACAGGAACTGTCTTCGCTGTGGGTGGATGAGTCGAATTGAGAGGTTGGGGTTGAGGATGGAGGAGATGGTGGAAGCGAGGACTCGAAGTCCTTTGCTGGAGCCATTGTTGTGTCTTTTTTTCTGTTATTGGCGGAAATGGTGACGTATAATAAAGGTCTGTTTGAAAATGACGAGATTGACAGACGAGGAATCACGATGCATTATAGAAAGATCTGTTGTGGTAGAGTCGAGGTTGAAGTAAACGAGAAGCCATTACCACGGCAGCTTCTGCTGGGCGCATACTGTACTTGTGGTAGGGTCGTGCCTTCTGCCTCGGCTGGTCGTAGTTGGTGCAGGGGTTTGATGAGCCAATGACATCAGAGGCGGCCTGCCGGTGATCTCAATTCTGCCGCTTAGCAATCATTCACCGCCTTTTTCTTTCTTGAGGCGCGAGCGCCTCCAAAGCCGCATCTAGATCTACCTCACCTTTAGACTTCCCGACCCTTTGCGATCAAATCAACCACTCCAAAAAGCACATCGCATCTCTCTGCGCACTTGTCATCGAGAACCAAAACAATACCTCAGTATCACATATCGAGATTGCACTATCACATCTACCATGTCTCGCGAAGCATACCAAGTCCCCTCCACCTCCGGCGGCGCCTACACAGGCTCAGGCGCGCCCGGCGCCCGTGACCTGAGTTTGAGCGAGGGTCCTCTGATGCAGTACATCTGCAGCGACTGCGCGGTCAAGATGTCTCTCCGCAAGAACGACCCCATCCGGTGCAAGGAGTGCGGTGGCAGAGTGCTCTACAAGGAGCGGACCAAGCGGTAAGTTGCGGCTGCGCTGCATGGCTACTCCACGACGGACAGAACACTGACTTTGCGAAACAGTATGGTTCAGTTCGAGGCACGGTAGCCACTTCTCATTAGGTGCGACAAAGCGACAGAACTTGCAGCAGACCCGTCTCCTCTGCTTCGCTGTACCACGTTGATGGGTTCATGATACGACACGAACTGGGCGGAATAGGACTGACTGGTCAAGGCGGATCACAGACTGGGGTACATCGTGAAGGGTCTGATACAGACCACGAGGTCACAGAGCAGGAGTACGGAGTTTGGATGGTTATATTATTGTTGTCATGCATTTTAGAGACCCGAACCCCATAATGGTATCAAACCTCTACACTGAACGCCTGAAAATAACACTGCTGCGCCTCTCCTCACACCATGTGATGGATAGCCAACTCCGGATCAAGAGCCTAGCGTCCCTGCGTGTGGAGGTACTTGGCAAAGCTTGCGTCTCCCCCGAGGGAGTTCTCATCTCCTTGCAAAGCCGCTTCATACCTGGCTTGCAGGCCTTCCCTATCTCCCTCATCGTCATCGTCATCATCGTCGTCGTCTCCATCACTAAACGGCTCATCGTCGTCCTCGTCCTTGATATCTCCAACCTTGGGCGCCGGCCTGGCGGGGCCGCCCAACGCCATGCCTTTCATCATCTTCTCGACTTCCCTCTCCCTAGCCTTCTTCTTGCTCTCTTCCCGATCCGCCCTCCTCTTCTCGAGCTCCGGCTGGTAATCCCGCTTGAACTCCTCCGCCTTCTCCTGGACCGCCTCGAAGAACTCGTCGATGCCCTGGCCCGTCATGGAGCTGACACCGACTACGCTCAAGTGCGCGTAGAACTCCTCCAACATCAAACTCATGCTGTTCAGCAGACTACCCATGTACCCGGTGCCCATGCTGCTGTCTCCGCCTTCCATACCCCCAAAAGCGTTGCCGTTTTCGTCCTGCTGCAGAGCCTCCTGGAAGGCGTCGTAGTCCGTCATCCACTCCTTCGCAAACGACGGATCCTTCACGTCGGCTTTGTTGAAGACCAATATCATCGGCAGCTTTGTCTTGTACAGGATACTGCAGGCGTAGAGCATGTTGCTCATAAAAGTCGACGTCGAGCTCGTCCTCGGCGTGTCGATGATGTAGGCAATGACGGTGGGAAAACTCGATGCCAGACTCTCAAGCAAGATGGTGCCAGAGGCGGACCATACGAACACCTCAATCTGGCCCGGCGTATCGACCAGGATATTCTTGATTGGCTTCCTGTTGGGCTGCTCTGGGTCCGGCGTCGTCCTCTTCTCAAGCAGTCCCAGAATCTGATCGACCTTGGTGGCGAACAGGTTGAGACTGGTCAAGATCCCGCCGTTGGGACCGAGATTGTACTGCTTCATGACCTCCTTGTAGTTTACCGAGTCGCGGATGTCGATGTTGCTCTCGAAGGGCACGTTGAGCACGGCCGGGTCGAGGTTGATCACGTAAGGCGGTTCCTTCTGCGCGTGCAGGTGGGCGTTGATGCGCTGCATGAAGGTAGTCTTGCCGGAGCCGGCCATGCCGACGCAGACAACGGCGACGGGCTGTTGAGCCGCTGGCTCGGCGGCTGGTGTTGTCGACGAGGCCATTTTTGGTGGATGTTTGGTGTAAAGTTGAGGAATCTGCAAGCTGGATCGTCACTTCCCCAGCTTCATGTCAAACTGACTCGAACAATTGCGGGCACTTTCTTAGGGTGGGGTCTGGACTGGTCCCGCCTGTTCTTGGCGCAGCCCTACGGACACCCCGGCCCCAGGACACCTTCAAAGTCAAAGTCACAGCACTGCTCGCCGAGCTTTTGCAACGAGCGAGCCACGGCAAAGCAGACATCCTGTAATTCAGGAGCTGAAACCAACAGTATCCGCCCGCGGTCTACCTCTAGACTTAGGGTAACGCACTAGATTGCGACACTTGCCAGCGTTGTCCCAGTAGCGCGGTAAGTTCCTCATCGGGTCAATGCTACGTATCAGTGAGCGCACACGACGGCAGAAGAGGCTTGGTTATGTTGTCTCCCATCTCACGTCATCACATTGACGGCTAGTGGTCATGAATGACAGGCGGCGAAAGTCTACATACTTCGGAGCGGCATGTGGTACTGTCAGCACTACGGGCCACACACATCATCTTCAGTGCTGGCGCCCAACAGCAGCGAGCATTGAATTGGGGATTACAAAAAAGGATGCCGAGCCCTGCGGACTGGAACCCTTGGCAGTTGACGAATTTCCGCATAACGCTTGGTTAATGCTTACCACCCAACCTCCCTTAACCATCCCCAATCCCCCGAAAGTCTCATCAGGCAAAAAAGGCTTTCCTGTTCCTGCGATTGTTAAAAGCTGTTTGGAACGCCTCGGCTTCTCGCCCTTTCCCCTAAGAAATTCTACTTGGAAGCGTATGTCGTGATCGAACAGTGTCACTCACTACCTTCCAAGGTTGGCTTTCGAAGCCGAACAGAGACTGCGCAATCGAGAGAAAGGCTTCAATTGGGCCCCGAGCGCATTCGAGGCGATCGCGCTTCAACAAATGTCCGCAATGTTCCGCAAAAAGGAAATATTCACCGTCATTACGCCCATCCCAGGCTTCATCCCCCGGCAGCTGGCCATCGACATCTTGCATTCTCATTCCGAGGTCATCACGTTGAATCCTTTGGTGCTGGAGCACAAACCCATCTCCGCCCCGCGCGACGCTCAAGCTGACGAGTTCTACTCGACTTGGTATGAAATCACCGAGCGCATCCAATATATACCCGGGATGGGCAGGATGGGCTCTGGCACCATAAAGTTCAATGGCTGCTTCCACGATATGCCATGGGGCCTGCAGACACATATTTATGCGCCGATGAACGTGGATTTACGCAACAAGTATCGCATTGCCGGTAACCAGCCCGGAGTCGAGCAGCCCGAGCAGCCCGAGATCGGCTTGAAAGCGCTCGGCGCGCCAGCTGATGGACTTTACCTGCGAGAGGACATCGAAATCAAGTGCAATGTCGCCGTCATCAGCTTCGTCAAGGGCCAGCTACAGAAAGCGGGCAAGGAGATGGTTGCCCGCATCATCAAGAAAGCCGAGCTGCTCGACGCGGGAGTGCTCCAGGGTATGATCGAGAACGGCAAGCTGAGAACGCTGAACCCGTCCGACAGGACTAGTACGATCAAGTCGCCGATCCCGTCGCCAACACAGCTGTACCACCAGCCTGGCACGCCAAAAATACCCTCACCAATGACTCCCTCGGTACCCTACCAGGTTCCTAGACCTCAATCGTATATGCCAGCTTACAACAGACCCGGCACAGCTGGTTCGCAAGCTCAAAGCTACCAGGGGCACCAGCAACCACCGCATGAGTATGCACCACACAACAGCCAGCAGTTGGCACCTATGGAGCTCCCAGCTTCCGAACCAAATGTCATCCCACCAACCGCGATAGAGATGCCAGGCGACTACGAATACTATCACCCACAACCATCGCCTGGATTGGCGCCTCACCCCCCAGCAACGCCGTCATCGGTCTCACAGAGACGAGACTCAACCAGGTCGGCCGCCTCGGAATCGTTGCGCTTCAACTCGCCAGACCCGTCTCAATCCGGACGCTGGTCGGCAACGGATTTTCAGAGCCAGCAGAGCCAGAGTCAAAGCCGGCCAACATCACTCGCTTCGTCGGATGGTGGGTATCGCTCACCTGGGCTAGACCACAAGGGATTTGCCTCGGATCTAGCCACGCATAACGAGACGCCTGAGGAGCACCGTGACGGGACTCTAAGGAAACTCGACCCCAGGATTCCGCAACCGTCGCACTATCCGCAATACAATCCGCAAGACTATGTGAAGGAGCAGCAGCAGCAGCAACAGCAACAGCAACAACAGCAACAACAAGCTGCCTATCCTTACGGGAACCAGCTACAGTACCCAAATTACCAGCGTTAATGTGTGATGGCCGAATGTGTGTGGAGGAAAGGCTTTTAGGACATTTTTGGATGGCTTTATATACCCCTTCTTCGCGATGTACATACATTATTCTCTCGTGCGTATCTTATAGGAAGGGAGCGGCGTTATAGGTTGGAAACCCGGTCGTTCATACTTTCCAAGAGAGCTTAACATTTATCGCATCCCTACTTTTCGAGATGAGATACCTCTTGTCAACTTCAAGTTTGCTGCGCCGCAAGCAGGGCCATCACTCGCAGGTTCTGCTCATGCTTCGGGCTTACTAGACGCGTGGCTACCTCTGCACACCACTTACGAATACCATGGTAGTGAATAAGCTTACGGCGAGCCGGCCGATAAGATTCTGACTCCCGTGAAACTCCGTCTCTGTCGGATGTCATCCCTCCATTTCTATTCACGTCGAAGACGGCAGGCATCGGTTCCGGGGGCGCACTTCCTACATATTTTCAAGCCAAATTTAAGGCCTACCTACCACGGTATCTAGGCGGTTTGCGGAGACTCTATGTTAGGTACCGGTAGATCTAGTCTAATTGGCTGCCCTCACAGTTTTACGTAAGCTCGAAAATTACGTCAGTGCTTCCTCCGGCACCTGCAGCTACCCTAGTCGCCATTGTCACCTCATTGCTCAATCCCAACCTCAACAACAACACCGGGACAGAACGGACAAGATGGACGTCTCAAAGATGGAAGGTCTTGATGACTTCGAGAAGCAGTTGGCGGCCGAAAGGGCAGAGAGAGATCGCGCAGCTCTGAAGGATGAAAAACGGGAGCGCAAACACCGCCATCGCGACGACCGCCGCAGCCATCGGGACCGAGGCGACGAGTCGAGCAGAAGCCACAGGCATCACAGGCGCCGCGAAGATGACAATGATGGCGAGGGCCACCGACACAAACGCTCTAGACACGCCAAAGACGAAGAGGGCAGTTCAAGCCGCAGACATAGATCGCCAGACGAGAATGGGGGCAAGGATAATGACGAGGACCCTGCCAGCGACAACGCCAAGTTTCTCCAGAAGCGTGACCCAAAGGATCTTCTACCGCTTCCAGACGAAGAAAAGACGCCGCTACTAGAGCGGGATTCCTGGATGACTGCCCCTTCGGCACTCGACATCGACTACATCCACCGACCGAACAAGGACAAAAAGCCACCACCTAAAGAAGAGCCCAAGCGTGTCCTGCACCACAGGGAATTGAATCGCGGGCTCGAAGACGTGCCGACCATTGGAAGCCTGGGAGACGTCGAGGTGCCAACCGAACGCGACATCTCCTACACAATCGGCGACGAAGGCTCGCAGTGGAGGATGACGAAACTGAAATCGGTATACACAATCGCAGAACAGACCGGTCGTCCAGTTGACGAAGTTGCAGTTGAACGCTTTGGAAGCTTGGAAGAATTCGACGATGCGAGGGAAGAGAAGGTCGAGATGGACAGAAGAAAGGTCTACGGCCCCGGATACTCAGGAAAAGAGAAGCCAAGCGGCGAGCTTTTTCGTGAAAGGAGAACCAAGGCATCACCATCACCCGAAAGCTCGGACGTGCCAGAGCAAGGCGTTATCATTGAAGACCAAATCCAACCAGTCGCACGCCTGGATCAAACGTCCCTCAACCGCCTTCGCGCGCAGATGATGAAAGCCAAGCTTCGCAACGCGCCCGACGCGGCGAAGCTGGAAGCCGAATACAACGCCGCAGCATCCTCTATCTCCGCGGGCCTCAGCACCGGGAGCAACCACGTCGTCCTCGACGCGACCCACAACCGCATGCTCGCTGGCGCCCGCGGCGAAGTCAAGACTGTCGACAATAAGCGCGGCCGCGAGCGCGGTCTCGTCGTCGAAAACGATGAGATGTCCCTCGACGACATGGTGCGCGAAGAGCGACGTACGCGGGGTGCAGCAGGGGGCGAGGGGCAGCGGCTGGCCGAGCGGATTGCGAAAGATGCTAAGTTTGATGATGATCTCGAGTACCTGGACGAGAATGCCGAGAAGCTCGCGAAGAGGGTACACAAGAGCGAGGCTTCCTTGAAGAACATGGCTGTGTCGGAGTTCCAGAAACTGAACAAAGTTCTAGACAGCTGTCCGCTGTGCCACCACGAGGACCGCGCGCCGCCGCAGGACTTACCTGTTGCGCCGGTCGTGTCGCTCGCAACGAGGGTATATCTTACCCTTCCGCCAGAGCCGGAGTTAACCGGGGCTGAGGGGGGAGCGGTGCTGGTGCCCATCAATCACCGGACCAACCTGCTCGAATGCGACGATGACGAGTGGGAGGAGATGCGCAACTTCATGAAGAGTCTAACGAGACTCTACCACGAGCAGGGGCGCGACGTTATCTTTTACGAGAATGCGGCGGTGCCGGGACGACGGCGACACGCTACTCTCGTCGCGGTCCCTATCCCGTACGAGCTAGGCGAGACGGCGCCAGCGTTCTTCAAGGAGGCCATGCTCTCCGCCGACGAGGAGTGGAGCCAGCACAAGAAGATTATTGACACCGGTAAGAAGGCGCGGGAGGGCCTGGGGAAGGTGGCATTCCGACGGAGTATAGCGAAGGAGATGCCGTATTTCCATGTGTGGTTTACGCTTGATGGGGGGCTGGGACATATCGTCGAGGATGCCGGAAGGTGGCCTAAAGGGGACCTGTTTGCGAGGGAGATTATTGGAGGGATGTTGGATGTTGAGCCAGATGTCATCAAGAGGCAGGGGAAGTGGACGAGGACGGATGGACGGGTCGAGGATTTTAGAAAGCGGTGGAGGAAGTTTGACTGGACTCGAGTGTTGACGGAGGGATAGGGGATGCTACAGGAATGATAAGACAGTATCATGCCGTTACACCTAAAGTGACGACAGATATCGCCACAGCTCGACCTCGTCGAGACTCTAGCTTGCCGAGACACTCGTGAAGCGTAGCTTACCAGATGTCCAAGTGATCTGATAGGTTATAAGCCTATATGAGCTATGACTTTACAATGAGCAAGCAACATGTCTTAGTTTGACTGTGGTGACTATGTTATACGGTATGATAGCCTGAGCACTCTATGGTCCGTCCCCTCCGAGGTTTGCAAAGACTCAGTCAGTATCATATCAACTATGTGGTCTAGTCACTGTACTTGAGCATATCTGCTATGATCATCATAGTAATTACTTACTATGTATTTCGCCACCTATATCGAAACGTACCATCACTGTTGTCACATGATGAAATATCACTGACGATGCACTTGTTGTACTGTTATTCCCTGGGGACTTTTCTCTACCGTATCATCTTATGCAGATGTGATTATGCGTGCATAAATACACACTGCTTGGCTTCTGTTTCGGCCGCTACTTTTCTTGTACTTTTATGCATTGCCATCCGTCAGATCGACGGCGATAAGGATCCAAAACCTCCTTCCTCCTTGTCTGCTCATGCAGCTCAGGTACATTGCGCCCGACATATCGGTTCAGCGAATGGTGGCAACGGCTGAAGACCTTTCCGGGACCATTTCGTCCCATCTTTTCAATGTTTCACCTACTCAGATTCCCTGGTGCCGTGGCCCGTCTCTCCTTCTTCACATCCCTTTTCGGCTATTGTCATGCCTTTGATTTTGGGGGACAATATGCTGGCGCTCGGTTCCAGCTCGGTATCAACTTCAGCCACCAGATAACAGGTCTCGACCTCATTGCTCGGTGGACTCAAGACCAGGACAGTCTGGCCGTGTGTACCACTCCTCGCGGTACTGAGCTGGCGACTGTAAGGGTGATCGACATCTGGCCTGTCATGCGATGGCGAACCTTTGGGCTACTATTGCCGTTGGCCGTTGGCCGTGGCTCCCTCCACGATATCGCTGTCGTGCAGATATAGAATGGGTCACCAGCATCCAGATGGATCTGGACGGTGTGACGAGACTTTATCAACGATGTGGTAGTACGCCCCCTCTTCCCATCAAGTTGTTCGGGTAACAGCAAAAGCAACAACGACTAGAACTACCGTCTGTGACGGCTAGTTGTGAAAGTTGCTCACACCATGGCTCTTCCTCGACCGGTATCTGCTGGCAGCAAGTCGTTCAACGATGGGGCAAGTGTCCAGATGAGAGACTTCAATTCGAATTCGAAGTGGACAAACTCTTCCACCGAGACATTGACCAAGGTCGACACACAAGATGTGGAGGGCAACGGAAGCCAGCCCGTAGTGGCTAACATGGAGGAGATTGCACTCAAGGCTCTCCACACCGACGATGATTCGACTTTGAATCCGTGGACATTTAGGACCTTCTTCCTAGGCAAGTTTATGATGGTGATAGACACTGGTCTGCCTTGTTCCTCTTGTTTATATGCTATTGAGGCTGTTGATTGTGTTGCCCCTTTTGAACAAGCTTACCCCTTTTCTCACGCCCATCCTGACCGATAACTACCTTAGAGTATGTACTAATATTCCATAGGATTCGGTCTCTCTGCCTTCGGCTCAGCTCTAGCGACAATCTTCCTCTTCAAGCCGCAGTCGGTCTCCGTGTCTATTATTTTTTTGACGGTCATCAGTTACGTCGGAGGCAATGCCCTTGCCACTATAATACCCCAGAAAGGGGCACTCGGTCGCTGGCTAAATCCGCATGACTTCAACTCCAAGGAGCACCTGGCCATCATCATTATGTCGGGTTCCGCATCTGGTGCTGCCTATGCCACCGAAGTGCTGGCAACGCAGAAGCTCTACTACAACGTTGTGCCTAACGCCGCGGTTGCCATTTTGCTGCTGTTCTCCTCCCAACTTCTTGGCTACGGCATGGCAGGAGTACTTCGCAAGAGCCTTGTCTACCCAACCAATATGATCTGGCCATCCATTCTACCGCTAAGCGCGTTGGTCGAGACGCTACACCGCGAACGATCCGAGATGAAGAAGAGATTCAACTTCTTCTGGATAATATTCGGCGTCGTGGCCGTATGGGAACTGTTTCCGCAGTATATCATGCCGGTATTGACTGGAGTCAGCGTGTTCTGTCTGGCTAACAGGTCAAGCCTGGTCTTCACACATGTATTCGGTGGCTCGAACGGCAATGAGGGATTGGGGCTGTTGGCGCTCTCATTTGACTGGCAGTGCATCACGACATCAGCTTTTTTCTTGCCTCTCCAGACCCTTACGAACGGCTTCATCGGTTACATTCTTTGCATGTGTCTATTCTTTGGACTGTACTACGGCAATGTATGGAGCGCACTCGACTTCCCCTTCCTTTCTCAGCAGCTGTTCTCTCAGAACTCAACTCAGGAACTGTTCGACGTGTACAATCAGTCGGCCATCCTCAATGCCAATCTTGAGCTGGATGTCAACGCATTGGAGGCCCAGGGTCTTCCCTTCTTTTCCGCTACCAACGCATCATATCTCTTAACGACAAACCTGGGCATCACGGCCACTGTCATGCATATCTGTCTGTGGAATCGCGATGCAGTTCGAGACGCATTCAGTCTCAAGCGACCGAACTTCTCGAGAATACGCCGCTACCTCAGTAACCCAAAGTTGCTTTGGAAACGGCAAGCCACGCCCATAACCCAGGAGAAGTTGGCTGAGCTCGACCCGCATTACCGTCAGATGCTTGTCTACGAGGAAGTACCATCGTGGTGGTACCTCAGCATCCTCGTGCTATCCATCATCATCGCTCTCGGGTGCATCTACACCCTGGACTCGACGCTCCCGTGGTGGGGCTTCCTCATCGCCATCACCCTTTCCTTCCTTGCCACGCTCTTCTTCGGCGCCATGGCAGGGTTGATTGGCTTCAGCGTGCCCATAACGTCCGTTGTCCAACTGATCGGCGGCTACCTTCACCCCGGCAAGCCGGTGGCCAACATGTACTTCGTGTTATTCGGTGCTAACGCTCAGGCACAGGCTCTTGGCTTGGTCAACAGTCTGAAGCTGGGTCAGTACGGGAAGCTCAGTCCGCGGTGCACTTTCACGGTGCAGATAATGGGGACTCTGCTTGGTGCTGTGGTCAACTATGTTCTGATGAACTCCATCACGGATAACCAGAGGGAAGTCCTGCTCAGCATTCAGGGGACCAATATCTGGTCGGGGCAAGTCATACAGTCGTTCAACTCCAACGTAAGCACTCCTAACCCGTAGCCAAATGCCTCCTCACTAAAACTAACCGCACTGCCCCTATCAGGCAATCGCCTTCGGCGCCCTGTCCGAGTACATGTTCAGCATAGGTCGCACGTACTCGTGGATCGTCCTCGCCCTGCCCCTAGGCTTCGTCTTGCCCGTCCCATTCTACCTCCTCCACAAGCGCTTCCCCAACCTACGTCTCGACTACTTTGTCACTCCAGTCATCTGCTGGTATCTCGGCTACCTGTCGGTAGGCATCAACTCCTCGGTGGGACTGTACTTCGCCATCGGCTTCTTCGTGCAGTTCTTCGTCCGGAAGCGTTACCCGGCATGGTTCATCCGGTACAACTATATCCTCGCGGCGGCCATCAGCGGTGGGACGGAGTTGCTCGTGTTTGTTACGACGTTTGCCGTGCAGGGTGGTAGTGGATCTGCTGTAGTCTTCCCGCCGTACTGGGGAAATAATTTCCAGAGTGGGAATTACGACTATTGCGTTCGGGATCCGGGGTTAGGATAGGGTACTAGCTGTGTTGAACAAGACCAGTGACCTTATTTTTGGAGGGGGCTGGACCGAAGGATGGGTAGACGCAGAGTTGGCCGACTCAGTAGAAGGAGACGGCTAGGCCTTGATGCTGATTTCTGAATTTTTGGGCGTCTGAAGCAGTATTGGGGTGATAATAGGCAAGGCCGAAATGTCGATGTTGCTAAAGGCGTGTTGACTGTAGCGGATGTGTGAGTACATGTTGTTGATCATGATAGCAATGGAAGGTATCTAATCTGGCATTGATTGGTGCGTGACTTTGGCTCCCTACCCCCTTCCTAACGGGATACGCTGAATCCATTACTGAGACTGGCTCGGAGTTGGAACTACCGTGTACACAATCAACCCCTATCGTTTCGATCATGAAAAAACATACATACCAAGGCGCGGTACTAATCCAGACTCCTGACCGGCTTCAAAATCTCATGACATCTCCCAGAATTCCAGGCTCCTCACATCACGTAACAATCAATATGTGATTTCATGAGTCGTGCTCAACAGCCGAATAGGAATGTATCTACAACGGGTCAGGTAAAGTTCGGCAGTGGGAGCGAAGCTAGAATCCTGACGTACCTGCTCAGCCAGTCGAGTCCACTCGCCAATCCTCATATACGGATCCGAAGCTGCATCAGCCATTGCCTCGTGGCCCCAAACAACGAGCTCATCGAAATCAGCTTTTGTCTCAAGACTCCCAAGCGGCACTTGGTCCTCTGCATCTTCTTGCTGTAGGTCAGCGGCATCCTGTTCTGGTTGAGCCGCTGCTGGCGGCGCTGCTTGCTTCTCGACCACCACACCCCGATAGCCCTCCGGTAACTTGACCGTCTTGCCGTGCAGCTTGCGGCCGCGGAAATAGGCAATCCTCGGACCATCTAACACCCAGTTAACTAAAGCAAAATCCGTTGAGATGGCGTCGGCCTACCCTCTTGCTGGGTGGGAGACCAGTATGACTGTGCTGGCTCAACGGGTCCGTCGTAGTGCACGCGGCACGGCAGGAGGTGAGCCGTCGTTTTCGAGTTTGAGGGCTTATCTGATTTGATGCTGAGCATTGGTTGAGTCATGATTTCGAGTTGTTGATCTGAGTCGTATGGATTCCCTGTAGTTGCGTTGTCGTGAGCTTGTTCTATCAATTGTAGATGATGTATCGTTTGGACGAACTGGAGGGTGACGCGACTTAGACGCGCTTTCTTTTAGCGGGGCTATTTAACATCTGGAGGCACGCTTAAAGTGCACAGCACTGTATGACGCATGTGCATCAATCAGAACGTTATTATGCAATTGATGCATGTACGAAGTAGTGATGCAATTAAACATTCAGTGGACGTCGTTGACCATCATCCACCACCAAAGAACAGCTGCGTAAACCAACATGTTGGCAAACACCTGGTCAGCGTTATCGACTACAAAGTCAGCACACCCTTTCCGCCATCACGAGATTTCTCCTACGGCCCGGTATCATCTTGAGCTCGCCGTTCTGCGGAAGCGACATGCTCCTATAAGCCGAAGGTGATGACTGGTGTCGGATCTCATCAGCGATCCGGCCGTATATGATGCATTTGCCGGAACAGTCTACAAGAACTCTTATGACGGTTCTGGCAGGTTGGCTTATGGGCATATGGGGCACAGGGCGGAAAGTGGCCTGTGTACTGGAGCCAGGTTTACAAGGCATCAATTGGCTACAGCCCCACTAGCGTGGCGCCTCAGCCCATACACTTATAAATAGCTAGCTAGACGCATTTCTACGCGTACCTTCCTTTTACTTCCTCACCTCCAAATCTTTAATAGATAATATATAATACGAGCTTTTTCTTATCAAAATACATATCCGTTATACTATTTGGAAGTTACTACTATTATTACGTTAATCGGAAGACGTTAACTTCCTACTAGAATTGAAATAAAGACTAAATCATTATCGGCTATAGAAAAAGTATATCTTTCCACCTTAGCAACCTACTACTAATATAACGTTATATTAGCTATAACGAACCTAGATATATCTCTATTATCGGATACAACTAGACGAATTACGATAACGAAATCCAACGATAGTATTAGCTCGCTATACAAAACTCTATAATAGAAACTATACTTTCTACTAATAAAGTAATCGACGAATATCTTCGACAATAATAACTTAACGTAGTTTTACGCTATTACCGACGAATAGCGATAAGATAAGAGCGATAAAAACGACGATATTGCTAACTTATTTAAGAATAAGGATAAAAGTAAAGGCTAAACCTATAACGAAGACCTAATACTAGTCTTCGCGGCTAAGAAATAAGTCTACTTTAGTATCGTCAACTTTAATAAGAGTTTACCAAATAAATATACTAATATTAATTTCCAACGACGCTTCGCTCGTCGCTTATCTCTACTAACATACGATACTAAGGTATCGGCTATTATTAGATATAACGAGGTTAAACCTAGTTAGTTATCTTATTAATTATTCTAAGAATATATTACCGTAAAGCTTAACGAATTCCGATATCTTAAAACGAAAGAGGATATTTAAGTAAATATTAACGTAAAGATCGATAAAGTAGTTGAATAGTTTATATATAAGAGAAAGATTACCTTCTCGTTTATAACTTTAACCGAAGATAGTAAAAAAGCCTTCTTCTTTAAAAGAAAGATAGATTTTAATACGTAGTAGAAGATAATTATCTAAGACCCTTAGGCTATATTTTAAGAAATAAAGATATATACCTTTATAGCTATTAGTTATTAAGAGTTAGTAGACTAAGTCTATAATATAGCTTATATTAGAGATACAAATATTATAACTATTTACTTATAAGACGATAACTTTAGTAAAGTATTCGAAGAGAAAACTAGTTTCGCCAACGTCTTAGCTATTAAGGTATAAGCTAAAGATAACGAGATTAGTAACTTAGAATAGATTATTACTTATATATCTTACGAGAATCTTAAGCTAAAGGAGAAGATCGAATATATAGCCGCTATACCCTAAGTTTACGAGACTACCTAGTCCAACGCCCTAAGACGTAAGAGATCTAAGGAAGCTAATACCTAATTAGTTACCCCTTTAACTAATATCTTAGGATATACGAATAGTACTACTTCTACTAAACACTATTAGTATAATATTAAGATCGACGTTCTAATATTCTACGATAATTTAGCTAAAGACGATCTTACCTTTGATAAATAGTATATAGTTATCTACGATAAGTTGGAAACTAACGTAGACTATTTCGATAATAATACCGCTAAACGTATCTACGTTTAGAGTCGTATCTAAGGTAAAGTTGCCGATAATCTATTCTTCTACTTTGACTATCGTAACCTCGATTATATCGTTACCGTATAGGAACTCTTAGATTACTTATATAGCGAATACTACGATGTTTATATAAACGAGGCTACGGTAGACGATTACTCGGTACTTTATATAGAGCTCGGCGACGACTTTTTCGAATTTCGTAAGACTTTTATCCGTCTCGTTAGATAAATAAGGCTACTACGTACGTAGTAGAAGAACGACTTTAATCGAAAGATACTTAGTACTATATTTGATAAGTTAGTAGTCCCGTATTTAGACGTAAGAGTCTCCTTTTATAAGTTTTCTAATATAGCTAGTTAGTTAGCGATAAACTATAAGCGTAAGTTAGCTACTATTAAGGCTAAGAAGGAGAAGGCGACTATTACTATTACTACGATATTCTAATTGACTAGTAGTACTCGATTTTTCGGACGAGGTAATAACTACTAACGTAACTCTAAGGCTACTAGTATTAGAACGATTACCCTAAGATCCTTCCGAGGAGGCTAGATACGCTTATTACTTAAGGAAGTTAAGAAGTTAGCCTTAGAGAGTAAATACTTTAATTATAAGTAACTTAGATATATTTCTTACGAGTATTCGTAGAAGATAGCTAACTGCGATACCTTTATCTAGTTTATAGTAGATAAATACAACGCTACCGCCGATAAACGCTAGGATAAGTTTAAGGTTAATAAAGACGACTTCGGTCTATAAGAAAACTAATTGCCTTAGGGAAATTTAACTCTATTTTAGGGATATTATTAGAATACGATAATAAGGGATAGACTATAGAACCTAACGATTTTGTTAAAGGATTTTTTAGAAAATAGTCTTTAAAAACTTCTTATAGTTTAGCTTTTAATAGAAAATTAGTTTCTACTACCTATATATTACTTAATACGAGAGCGAACGGATATTTGTTTATTAGCGAATAATTTGTAAAGAAATTATAGACTTTAATCGGTTTTAATATACGAGAAGATTTTATTCTTTACGATATTAAAGGATTCGATAATAAAGTATTATAATCTATACGGAAAGCGCTTATAGTATACCTTCGTATTTAAGACTAGTATATTATAAACGAATATTTCCTTATTATCGATATACTAGTATACGACGTTATCGTAGGACGATATTAGTTTAACTATTACGATATCTTAATAGATTATCGACGATAGAGACTATTATTCTTTATCTAATAACGACTAGACTACTATAATATCGATATAGAGATAAATAAGTATAAGAAGCTACTTTATAAGGTTGAGTATTAGCTTAACGCTAATCGAAGGGATAAAAGAATCGCATAAGACGAAGAAAAGGATTTACGAAAACGATAGAACTATTTATCGGTAGATAAGTAGAAGGCTCTTATAAAACGTATACTAGAGCTTACTTAAGCCGAAGAGATTAAGGCTAAGGAGCTTCGTTAAGTTACTAAACCTTTATACTCTATTACTCGAATCCTTAGCCGCTACGACGCTTATCTTACTAAATTCGATAGCGATTCGATTACCGTTAAAATGAACCGTTAGTTATACGATATCCCTTCGAATACCTCAACGCTGAAACTATTAAAAATCTATCGGCCCAAACTAAAACGAAATCTTTATTCTCTACGAGATACGTAAGGTTTATATCGTCTAATCTACGAATATTTCAATTAGGTTAAAAATCGCTTACTCGACTTTACTATTATTAGTACTATAGTATTTATAATACTAATACAACGCTTAGAGTCGTATATTAGTATTACTAGCTTTTATAAAATCGATCGCTTTATCTAAGATAAACGTTGTAAAGTAAAGGGGCTACTACGAGATAACGAAGATTTATAAAGAAAAATAAGAGAAGTAGTACTTAACGACTACTACGTATATAAAGATGTCTTTAGTAAGGTGGAATCTAACGTTTTACTTCTACTAAGATCGATAATCGATTATTAAATCAATATTAGAGACTATTTACCTAACGAATTAAAATATAGCCTTTTTTATAAGATATTCTTTAAGAAAGTTAAAGCTTATTACTAATATATTATCGATAATTTATATAAAAGCTTTATCGAAAATAGTACCGCTCTTTAAGTAACTTTAGTACTATTTATACCCAAAGTTAGAGGCTATAAACTACGCTTCTATATAGATTATCGTAAACTAAATACGATCTTTCGAAAGGACTAATACCTTTTCTCTCTAATCGACGAGACTATATCCCAAATAAGCTAAGTTAAGATCTTCTCTAAGATTAATATATAATAAGCCTTTTATTATATTCGAATATATTTTAACGTCGAAGAGTTAATTACCTTTAGAATCCGTTACGAAACTTATAAATATAAAGTTTTACCCTTCGGTTTAACTAATAGACCATCTACCTTTTAGTAGTATATTAATAATACTTTAATAGGATATTTAGACGAGTTTTATAACGCGTATATCGATAATATCCTAATCTACTTAGATAACTTAGAGGAATATAAGATATATATAAAAAGGGTTTTAGAACGTTTCTACGCTATAGGCTTATAGGCTAATATCGATAAGTATGAATTTTATATATAGAAAACGAAGTTCCTAAGCTTCGTTATTAAGATAGATAGTATTACCGTCGACTTAGAAAAGATATTGGTTATATAGGATTAGTAGACGTTAAATATAGTACGAGGTATATAGTTTTTCCTTAGCTTCTACAACTTCTACCGCTACTTTATAGAAAAATATAGCCGGATAGTAAAGCTATTAATAAATCTTACGAAAAAAGATAAACTCTACCGATAAACTATTAAATATTAGATAGCTTTTAACAAATTAAAGTTATATCTATTAAACGTTTTAATCCTACGCTATTTCGACTATTATAAAGAAATACGCTTAGAAACTAACTTATCCAATAACGTAGTTATTAGCGTATTTAATCAACGCGATAGTCCTAAAGATAATTAGTACTTTATAAGATACTTTTTTAAAATAATACTCTTTATAGAATATAACTATCTAATCTACGATAAGGAGCTTTTAGCCGTAGTCTACGCGTTAAGATTTTAGAAAGTTAAATTAGTAAGATTATAGTCCTTTTTTACGATTATTACTAACTATAAAGTATTAAAATACTTTAGCGAGAAACGTTTACTTAATATCTACTAGGCGAATTAAGCCGAGCAACTAGCTTAGTACAACTTTATAATAACTTATCGTCTTAGTTCGTAAAACGTAATAGCCGATACCCTTATACGTAAGTCGAAGGATTTGAAAACCTAGAAAGCTAAGAAGGAGATATATTGTACTATACGCATCTTTTACTTCGATAGAACTCCCAAAGCTACGGTCGGCGATACAATAGTTAAAGATTATAAGTATATCTCTATAATAGGAACTACTTATATTATAATCTTAGACGACGACTACTATTCCTCGTTAATAGGTCTAAAGTTAGTCGATAAGTTACTCAACGTAAATAAGATAGACTTTAAATTAAAGGTTTACTACGAGAAAACTAGGTTAAGATACGACAAATTCTACTTTATCGCTAATTATCTCTTATTATATTACAATTAGTTAGTTGTCTTAAACTTCGAAAACTTATATATAAAGATTATCGAAGAAATATATAAAGGTTTAACAAAAGGCTACCTAAGCTAGAATAAGATTCGTAAGATAGTCTTATTATAATACTAGTAGTACAAAATAGGTATTAACGTCGATTAATACGTCGCTAATTATATCTATTAGGCTGCTAAATATCTTAAGGATAAGACTCTAGGATTTTTATACCCTCTTCTTATTCTAAAGAGGCTATAACGCTATATCGTAGTTGACTTTATTAAACTATTAAAGGACTAATACAGTTTCGACAACTACTTAGTTATAATAGATCGACTTAGTAAAATAAGTAGTTATTACTTCTACTATAAGACAATAACTACTAAAGATACCGCTTAGATATACTACGAAGGCTTATATCGCTTCTTCGACGCTTTAATAATTATAATTAGTAACTAAGGTCCCTAATTTATTTTAGATATAATAGACAAATTGTTAATCTTTATAGGCGTTAAGTAGAAACTTTCCTTACCTAGCTACTCGTAGACTATAGATTAGATAGAAAACTTAAATTAATAGATTAACTAGCGACTTAGGATATTTGTTAACTATTACTAAAACAACTAGTCCCAAACTATCTTAACTCTAAACTTCGTTTAAAACGGTATTATATATAATAGTATTAGACTAAAGCCTTACAAAGTTATTATAAGATATCCTATACTTAAATAATAAGATTAGCAAAGTCGTATTATTAACTTCTTTAATATAATTGTAAAAAAGAAGCTTAATCGATAAGAAGTTTAATACTACGCTTAAGAGATATAAAAGTATATCGACTTTGCGCGATAAATAATAAGTAAGGCCTAGGAACGCTAAGTTATATAGGTTAATCGTTATAGAAGAGAATTTGACTTCGAAGTAGGAGACGAAGTATAAGTTATTCAAAAGCTTTAGTTAACAACGATAGATTAGCTAAGTAATAAACTTAACTTCCTATTAACTAGAAGATATTATCGGATTATAAGGATATCTAGGTATTTATACCTTTTAGATTTACTTGATAATTAGTAGAGCTCTTAGATATTCTACGTCGATAAGTTACACCGTTTCTTTACTAATCTACTACTAGAGTAAGAGGTAGAGAATCCTAATAGAGATTAGGTAAATAGCGAAGAAGAGTAAGAAGTATAAAAAGTAACTACTTCGAAAATTAAGTATAGCAAATTATACTACTAAGTCGATTAGAAGGGCTAGGATCCTAACTTATCCTAGTATCTAACCGAGAATTTTAAGAATTTAATATTAAAGCTAAAAGAGTATTATCAACGCTACCCTAATAAAGTAAAACTACTAATACAACTAGATTAATAGAAATAGGCCGCCGCCAACGACGTATTCTATTAACCTTATAAAGATAATAATAGGCTAACGCCGAATAAATGTATTACTCGATTACGCTAATCGTAGGCAAAGAAATAAATAGCGATAACTTTAATTAAAGTTAACGAAAAGCAATTAAAGATAAGATTTAGATTCGATTAAACTAAATTAAACTCAATTAATCGATTCACAAAGCTAATATAAGGTATAGTATAGAATAATCATTTTACGAACGACGTAGGAAAATTAACACGTAAAATACGGAAATCGGCCCCCTATAGCTTACTAGTCAATTGGAACCGAGGGCATTACTATACTACTTAGGAGTCGCCTATTCAAATTCAGCTACTACTATAGTACGACTTTTTTTACACCTTTTACCCAAATTTTTGGCAGTCCTAGGGACTAGGCCTACTACGTAGAGGGGGGTGATATGACGGTTCTGGCAAGTTAGCTTATAGGCATATGGGGCATAAGGCGGAAAATGGCCTGTGTACTAGAGCCAGGTTTACAAGGCATCAATTGGCTACAGCCCTACTAGCGTGGCGCCTCAGCCTATACACTTGTAAATAGCTAGCTAGGCGCGTTTCTATGCGTACCTTCCTTTTGCTTCCTCACCTCCAAATCTTCAATAGATGGTATACAATACGAGCTTCTTCCTATCAAAATACACATCCGTTACAACTCTTCACTGGTAACCACCAATGAACGTCGTACTTAGCGAAGGCGCTAATACTGACTACGCCGTTCCGGTATGGAAGGGTCGGACACAGAGCAAAGTCATCTCAAGATTGATCGTTGAGGAGTTACTTCAAGCGCGTATCGAAATGCAAGGAGGAGCTTTGGAGTTTGTCATCCACGAGAAGTTTCCGAGAAATGACACTGGACGCAAAGTGTCCGACGGAGCTTCGACTACGTGTAAGGAGCGACGGGTTCGAGTCTTGCCGGTTCGGAAACTTTCCGTGGGTTAGGGCGATGACCCACACGCAACATCGAGTGAGTGAGTGAGTAGTTAGTCATTTCCATAAACTGTGCACAACTGGCATGAGGCTTGGGTTTGTTCAGACATCCATATCTCTGTCTGTCGGAGACTTTTGCTATCTTCTGAGTGAGCTCTCTGTGGGCTTTTCATCCGTGTCCTACGCCTTCTAACCCAGAGCGGTGCAATCTATGTAGCCTATCTTCATCTAGATTACAGATCCCTCGTCTATGTGCCCGTCGTAACACATTCCTGGGAGCCGTAGCCATGTCGGCAGAAGGTGTTATAAGAGCTGCCCATCGCTGGGTATCAGAGAACGGCGAGCATGTAATATCACCTTTCTCAGCCATCCAGTCAAGCAGACAACCAGGCTAATCCACCGTCACTACCCCTTTATTCTTCAATCCTCGGGCCCCATCCACGTAATACAACACCGTTGAGAATGAGCCCCAAATCAGTCCTCATAACCGGCTGCAGTGACGGCGGCATCGGTAGCGGCCTGGCAAAAGTCTTCGCAGCTCGTGGCTTGAAAGTGATAGCCGCTGCCCGGTCCGTGTCCAAGATGTCCTCCCTCGCAACCGTGTCGAACATCACCCTCCTGGAACTGGATATACGCTCTTCCGAGAGCATCGCAGCTGCCCTCAAGACCGTGTCGATTGAGACGGGCGGCACACTAGACTACCTGGTGAACAACGCCGGCGTCGCTTACCGTTGTGCAGCCCTTGAAGCCGACGACCAGATGGCAAGGGACTTGTTCGATGTCAACTTCTGGGGCGTCGTTGACATGTGTCGTACCTTTGCTCCTCTGGTGATCAAGGCCAAGGGCACCATCGTCAATGTCTCGTCGCTGAACTGCTTTGTGCCCATGTTATGGAACTGTGAGTTTCATCTGCCGCAGCCCAACCACCGAGCATGGTACATTACAATCGAGACTGACATCGTGCCGTGTAAAGCCATCTACGCCGCCTCCAAAGCCGCCGTAGATACATACTCCAACACCCTTCGTCTGGAACTGTCGCCCTTTGGAGTCAAGGTATTGGCCATCGTCGCGGGCGCCGTGGAGACAAATATGAACAATTCGAATGCTCTACCGCCAAATACACTGCCGACCGAGAGCTCCATCTTCAAGCCCGCCGAGAAGTACATCGCCAAAGCCACCATACCGGAACGCATGCCAGTAGCCAAATTCGCCGACAAGGTTGTTGGTGACATCCTTTCCGGAGCCACAGGCCGAGTGTGGAGAGGCGCATTTGTCTCCCGTGTGTGGGCTATCATGACCTTTTGCCCTCAGGCTGTCTTGGTAGGTCAATCATGATTTGGAAACAGGATAACCTCCAATGGACTGACTCTCTCTAGGATAAACTTGTGATGAACAATCAAGGGCTAGACTTGCTGGCGAAGGAATAGGGTACACGGGCCAGCGTGTACAGAGAGAGTTTGGTACGATTCGATGTTTTCGACTGTGATAGAAGCGCAAGATTTTGGTCTTGTTCATAAGCTGTCGGCGTTAGTCAGAATCAGGGGCGTGTTGAGGACTCGTTGGTATAGAAGATACTTTGGGGGCCGGCAGTGATACTAGTAGCTCTGAGGGATTTTGTGGAAAGACTTAAGGTAGGTAGGAGGTAGCAGGAGATCCAACTGCTGATGAAGTTGTGACATGGACCATGGGAAGCAGGATAGAGATGGAGACGTTGGAAACATATACAAGATCAAAAGTCCCGCAGAGAATATGCAGTGTTATTACTCAAACGATTTAAAGGGATCATAGTACACGGAGGATGTCGAATATCGGGGTCCGGCCGCTATCTTTTCACTGCACCAGTGACGAATCACCTTGACAGCCCAACGGCATCTTGACCATCCTACACCGAAGGAGGCCGTCGTCAGCCTGTAGGCCACAGTGCTAGCCCCAAACCAGAGAATCAATCCTCCAAGAAACGTCTATAAGGGCTCGAAAAGCTTGCTTGACAACGACGCCCAATCGCTCGCCATCCTCAGAAAAGGCTCGCTCCACATTACAGCAGCAACTCCAGAGGGTTCTCAATGACCTTCTTCAACTCCTTCATCCACTCGGCACCAACAGCACCATCGATGACCTTGTGGTCGAAGCTGCCGGTGACGACGATCTGGTCCTCCCAAGCCACACCAGTGGTGCCATCCTCGTTCTCGACGGGGACGGCAACCTTCTTTGTGCTGCCGACAGCCAGGATAGCGGCCTGTGGTGGGTTGATGACGGCGGTGAAGCGCTCAACGGCGGCGTTCATGCCCATGTTTGAGATGCTGATGCTGCCGCCCTGGTACTCCTCAGGCTTGAGCTTGTTGTCGCGCGCCTTCTTAGCAAGCTCCTTGACCGCAGACGAGATGCTCTCGAGACCCTTGGACTCAACAGACCTGACAATAGGAGTGATCAGGCCCGAAGGAGTGGCAACGGCAACAGAGACGTCGACGGTGCTGAACTGGCGGATCACATCACCGCGCCACGAGCTGTTCACAACAGGGACCTTCTTGCAGGCAACAGCCATAGCCTTGATGAGGAAGTCGTTGACGGAGAGCTTGTACTTGCCCTCTGCAGAGCTGTTCAGAGCTTGGCGCAGCTTGAGGAGCTTGGATACGTTGAGCGTAGAGGAGACAAAATAGTGGGGGTTCTCGGACATGGACTCCTTGAGCCGGTTGGCGATAGTCTTGCGCATGCCGCTGATTGGAGTGTCCTCGTAAGCAGCACTTGAAGCGGCAGGAGCACCTGCGGCACTACCAGACGCAGCCTTCTTGACATCTTCCTCGGTAATCTTGCCGTTGGGGCCGGTGCCCTTGAGACCGTCCAGTTTGACACCCTTCTCGAGAGCTAGCCGCTTAGCAGCGGCAGAGATGTTCGGCTCGCGATCGAGAGCGGTCTGGAGCTTTCCACTTAATCCAGAGTCCTCTGGCTCGGGTGTGGGTTCGGGTGCAGGCGTCGGCGCAGGTGTCGATTGGGGCTCTGACGGCTTGGGCTTGTCGGGAGTGGCGGGAACTGTCTCGCCGCCAGCATCTGCAAGTGTGAAGTTCTCGAAAGCACTGATATCGGTACCCTCGTCAACCAGGATAGCAATGGGCTAATGAGAAGGGGTCGTTAGTACACGAGCTCATTCCTAGAGATGCGGACGGCGCGGAACCGAGAGAGCGACGTACGTTACCAACAGGGATGTCCTTCTCGCCCGTCTCCTTGAGGATCTTGGCGACAACGCCCTCCTCCTGGTACTCGAAGTCCATCTGAGCCTTGTCGGTCTCGATCTCAACAAGAACATCGCCGGGTGCAATCGCGTCACCGGGCTTCTTCTGCCACGCGCCAATGTTTCCGGCCGTCATTGTTGGCGACAGAGCCGGCATCTTCACAACGGTGTGAGGCGGGTATGAGGCGTACCATCTCGCCAAGCTGTAGGGAAGAACGACCCTGGCGGTCCGGGCCTGGTGAAGGACTTGCCTCCGGAGTATTGGGACGAGCATTGCGGAGGTTTTGATGCGGGACTACTGGAAAATAGCTCTGTCGGACTAGAGCTCAACTGAGGGTGAGAGATAAACCAGAGGACGCCAAATTGACGGATTGCTCCCAAGGACCGAACACGCAGAGAGCGGAACTGATCGCGACGACGTGTTGCGGAATCGATTGGACGGTCAGTTGGATGAGTAGAGGATGGCCGGCGTCGGGGGAGAATGGAGCGAGGATGGAGATGAGGTTGGAGGTTGGAGGATGCTTTTTCGTCGATTGGACCTCCGGGCGGCCTTGCAGGGGTAGTTTTTTCCGACGTGGGATTTTTTGGCGGCCAAGCCAGGCATTGTTGGGAGCTTTCGTCGCGGAAGTAAGCGGCTACTGGTGGCACACAGCTTTCAGCGCTAGCCCGTTTCGGACATGAGCTCTATCCGCCAAATTCTCGTAGATCGGGCCATTTCGTAGCTTTACGAACTACACCTCTTCTCAACCCTCAACTAGACTGTATAGGCTTGATATGAAATTATGTGGCATATATATCGCATCACAGGACTGTGGGACTCTCACCTCGCTGCACCGTGGTTGCTGTGACGTAAGGGACCCGGGCAGGGGTCCTGCAGGGTCTTCGCCAAGAGAGTCCATGTCTTCTTTCGACGATCCACGACCATGACAGCTATATATCCGACCGGAGGTGAGTTGCTACCGGGCGAGGTAAAATATATACTATTGTCATGAAGCAAGTTGAAGTATCCGGGACGCGCATGGCCACAGGAATTATATAATGACTCGATTCAAATGGCTCAAGCTGCTCACTCCCCTCCTGCCTTCATCAACCTGACGCCACCGTCCTGTAAGCCAAAGTAAGCGGCCACTGGTTTTTGAGCACCACGCTCGACCTGAAGTCCATTCTTTCCGTGGAACAGCCCGATCTCGGCAACGCCGACGATGTTGATCAAGCGTTGCGCCAGTGCATCAACCGTCCAGATACCGTCTTCACCATCTCCGCCCTCGATTCCGCTCTCGGTGTCCTTGGACAGCAAGAGAGGCGAAAAGGGCGCGTCGATAATCAACATCCCATTGTCGGTCACGATTGGGCCTGCCTTTCCGGGCAGCCCCGATCGAACTCGAGGGTTGAGCGAGCCCATGGCCTTCAGCTCAGCCAGCACCCGGTCGGCAGCCATCGGCAAGACCTCTATCGGAATGCCCTTCTTCCAGCTTGTCCCGAGGCGGGGGGAGATCTTGCGAAAGTCGGCTACACAGACAAACTTTTTCGCACTGGTCGCAACGATCTTCTCCTGAGTCAGACAGGCACCTCCACCCTTGATCAAATTGAGATCCTCATCAACCTCGTCGGCGCCGTCAAAAGCAACATCCAAGGAAGCATCAGGTGGAAGGTCCTGAATATACGCCAGTCGAAGGCCCGCAGCCAATATTAACTGGCGCGATTGCTCGCCGGTAGGATAGAAGGACATTTTGGAGGTGATGTCGGCCCCAAGCTCGGCAATGGCTTCCACCACATAGACAACGGTGCTTCCAGAGCCAATACCGACATGCTGGAATGTCGACTCCAGGTAGTCCTTGACAGCTTGAAAAGCAGCTGCCTTCTTGGAGGACTCGACTAATGCTGCCTGTTCCTCGACGCTCAGGGCAGATTGTGACGTTGACATGGCCATGGCGTGTTGCGGTCCCAGGGTTGTCTTGGATAGTTGCTGGCGACGAAGGTTGCTGCCCGAAGCTTCCTTGCTTGAAAGCTTCACTATGTTCTTATACTCCAAGGTCGTAGGTCCCCTTGGTATAACTTTGGCGTGGGTGGTGTGACGCTTGATCCCGAGGGGGGTGGTCTGACGTGCAGCGGATACCGATGACGACAGTGAGGCTAAAACCGATCTTACGGGTAGGATGAGGCGTAGCGATGAGGAAGAAAGCACTGAGTTCGGAGAGAAGCCGGTCATCAGTTGGCCCGCGATTCCAATACAAGCAGATCACTTACTAAGGACACCGAAAGTCAGAGCAAAGACCAAGGTTCAATGGTGGTTGCGATTGCGGAACACTCAAACTCGCTCCTGCTTCTGATTGGTCAGATGCCACCGAGCAGATTACATAATCCGGGGTCTCCAGACATAGAGCAGGTAAAAAAAGGTGTACCGGTAAGAACCTTACTGTGGTTAGAAAGTATATCGATTTACTGCTTGCCTCCGAAGCAATTTCAACATGAGAGAAGCCTCTAAAGTCTCTTACCTTTGGGACACAAGAATGTGCTACAATTTGACGAATCAACATCAGTGAGGTATCGGCCTGCGGCTGAAGCAGAAATATTGCCAAGTACGTACCCCTTATTGTCCTATACCGGCTAGACTTGGCTCGTGCTCATAAAGTTGAATTGCTGTCTCCGACTCTCCGTCTGACGCTCAGAGCTCCACTAACAGCGGTCCGCTGTGTTGAAGGTTCAAGGTGTCAACCTTCCAAAAAGGTCCCTTAGGAATTGCTCCACTGTCACCATCGACGCGACCAGCACTACTTCTAGGCTGGAACTGCTTTGACTTGTGCCAGTCCTGTCTTGTTGACTGTACGCGCATGCCACCAACGGGCTTCCAGCACTTCCGTCCCACTTGGGTGCTAACAAGAAACGACCTAACTGCCAATCCTACTTATTTCACGAACGACGAAGCACCGCGGCTTCGCCCCGTTCGGGCCAACCACTTGACCTACAACTGCATCGCCGTTCAGTCTCCCCCTATCCCTGCACTCGGATGGCCGATAGTCACATCCCACGCCTGCAATGACCTCCCTCAAGTTTGTGGTGTCCTCGCTGGACATCCTTGCCGCAAACTCCGGCAGGAACAAGCAGCTGTCCGAACTTGTCCAAAAGGCCCTCGCTGCCATCGAGAAGAACGAGAACCAACTACCCGACCCCGAGGTGATATTTGCTCCCTTGCAACTAGCCACAAAATCCGGTACCATTCCCTTGACGACCACTGCCCTCGACTGCATTGGCAAGCTCATATCCTACTCCTACTTCTCGGCGCCCTCCTCGACTGCCTCTGCCCAGGATGACGCCCCGGAAGGCGCCCAGCAGGCACCTCTCATCGAGCGTGCCATCGACACAATATGCGACTGCTTCCAAGGCGAGATGACGTCGGTCGAGATACAACTCCAAATCGTCAAGTCGCTCCTGGCAGCCGTCCTCAACGACAAGATTGTCGTTCATGGTGCTGGTCTCTTGAAGGCCGTGAGGCAGGTCTACAACGTGTTTCTACTTTCCCGGAGCACGGCAAACCAGCAGGTTGCTCAGGGTACGCTGACACAAATGGTCGGCACCGTCTTCGAACGAGTCAAGACCCGGCTTCACATGAAAGAGGCGCGGGTCAGCCTGGGAAAGTTGAAGCCTGGCAGCAGCAGTCTCACCGTCGATCGGCCCGAATATCAAAATGCCGAGCTTGCCAATGGCGATAGCGAAGAAGCGGTGGACACGGCGTCGGACGTGAACTCGAACGGTCCGTCCGATGGAGCAGCACCGAAGCTCACACTGAAGGACCTTGAGCACCGAAAGAGCTTCGATGACTCCAACCTCGGAGACGGACCGACTATGGTCACGCAGCTCAGGACAATGAAGAAGATTTCCAGGACCGTGTCGGACCATACCATCCCTGAATCAGGCCAAGAGTACACTTCAGAATCCATGGACGCCGAAGATGAGGTCTATATCCGGGATGCCTATCTCGTTTTCCGGTCCTTCTGCAACCTCTCCACCAAGGTTCTGCCCCCAGACCAGCTTTTCGATCTCAGAGGGCAGCCCATGCGCTCTAAGCTGATATCGCTGCATCTTATCCACACTCTCCTCAACAATAACATTAGCGTGTTTACGTCCCCCTTGTGTACCATTACCAACACCAAAAACAATGAACCGACGAGCTTTCTCCAGGCGATAAAATTCTACCTATGCCTCAGTATCACGCGCAACGGGGCGAGTTCGGTAGACCGGGTCTTCGAAGTGTGCTGTGATATCTTCTGGCTGATGCTGAAGTTCATGCGCGCACCGTTCAAGGTAAGTGTGCCGCTCATTGCTGTCGGATGGGTGACTAATATACTTCTAGAAAGAGATTGAGGTCTTCCTAAATGAGATCTACCTGGCTCTTCTTGCTCGACGGAACGCCCCTCTAACGCAAAAGTTGTATGTTGTGAACATTCTGAACCGGTTCTGCGGAGATCCACGGGCACTGGTCGAGACATACCTAAACTACGACTGCGATAGGAATGTGGACAACATCTTCCAGACTATTATCGAAGACCTATCCAAGTTTGCGACCTCTTCGGTAGCCGTGTCGTCGATACTTGAGCAACAATTTGAGGAGAGACACGCCAAGGTAGCGTCAGGAAGCGAATGGCAGATCAAAGGTGTCCTGCCACCTCCCTTGTCTGTTGCGCAAATCATCCCTCACCACCAGGAAGCCGAATCTGAAATATCCAAGGAGTATGTCATGAAGCGAGTCGCCATGGACTCGCTCGTGGATGCCCTTCGGTCATTGCTGGACTGGTCACAGCCTGCGCGCCCTGAGGCGAACGGCGTTTCCCAGGACCAGGACCAGGACCAGGAACTGTCGACCGAAGACATACGGGAATCCATGGACCCTTCGGCAAGTGACAGTGCGTCACGCATCGAGACGCCCATTCCACCATCAACACCAATTATGGACGATGATCCAGAACAGTTGGAGAAAGAAAAAGCCAGGAAAACAGCCCTGTCAAACGCTATAAAAGCATTCAATCTCAAGCCCAAGAATGGTATCAAGCTCCTCGTCAGAGATGGTTTCATTAGCAGCGACAAACCAGCCGACATCGCAAGGTTCCTGCACCAAGAAGAAAGGCTCGACAAGGCGCAAATTGGCGAGTACCTCGGCGAGGGCGACGAGAGGAACATCGAGACCATGCACGCATTCGTGGACTTCCTAGACTTCACGAAGATGCGTTTCGTTGATGCTCTGCGTCAATTTCTCCAATCGTTTCGCCTACCTGGCGAAGCCCAGAAGATCGATCGGTTCATGCTGAAATTCGCCAACCGCTATGTCACTGGGAACCCTAATGCTTTCGCCAATGCTGACACTGCGTACGTCCTGGCCTACTCTGTCATTATGCTCAACACGGATCTACACAGCAGCAACGTCGTCAACCGCATGACTGTGCAGGACTTCATCAAGAATAACAGGGGTATCAACGACAGCGCTGATCTTCCTGACGAATATCTATCAGGCATCTACGACGAGATTGCGAAAAATGAAATCGTCCTCAAGAGCGAGCGTGAAAAGGCCGCGGCTGCAGGAACCTTGCATCAAGCGCAGGCAACCGGACTCGCCGCTGGTCTCACTCAAGCTTTTTCGAATGTTGGCCGAGATTTGCAGCGTGAGGCCTATGTTCAGCAGTCCGAGGAAATATCTCTACGGTCAGAGCAGCTGTTTAAGAATCTGTTCCGGAGCCAGCGTCGCAATGCCGAGAAGGCTGGAACCAAGTTCATCCCCGCTACATCATTCAAGCACGTTGGCCCAATGTTTGATGTCACTTGGATGTCGTTCTTTTCCGCTCTTTCGAGCCAGATACAAAAGACCCATAACCTCGAAGTGAACAAGCTCTGCCTCGAAGGCATGAAGCTGGCAACCCAGATTGCTTGTTTATTCGACCTCTCCACACCCCGTGAGGCTTTCATCTCGGCGCTCAAGAATACCACGAACCTCAACAATCCTCAAGAGATGCAAGCAAAGAATGTCGAGGCTCTGAGGGTCATACTCGAACTTGGCCTGACTGAGGGGAATCTGTTGAAGCAGTCGTGGAAGGATATTCTCATGTGCATCAGTCAATTGGACAGACTCATGTTGATATCTGGAGGTGTCGACGCGAGCGCAATTCCAGATGTCTCGAAAGCCCGCTTTGTACCTTTGTCCCGGACAGAGACAGGTGACTCTCGGAAGTCGACCCAGTCCGCAAGGAGACAGCAGCGACCGAGATCGGCTACCGGACCTGGGGGTTTCTCCATGGCACTTGCTTTGGAGAGCATCTCTGAAGAGGTCAACAAGAGCGTGGACAGAATATTTTCGAACACGGCCCATCTAAATGGAGAAGCAATCGTCTACTTTGCACGTGCCTTGACCGAGGTGAGTTGGGACGAGATCAAAGTCTCTGGGTCCAATGAATCACCACGGACATATAGTCTGCGAAAAATCGTGGAGATCAGCTACTACAACATGACGCGTGTTCGCTTCGAATGGACCAACATCTGGGACGTGCTGGGAGACCATTTCAACCGAATCGGCTGCCATGCAAATACCGTCATCGTCGAAAACGCACTGGATTCTCTCCGTCAGCTGTCTATTCGCTTCATGGAAATCGAGGAGCTGCCCGGCTTCAAGTTTCAGAAAGATTTTCTGAAGCCTTTTGAGCATGTCATGTCCAACTCGAATGACGTGACTGTGAAAGACTTGGTCTTGCGGTGCCTGATCCAGATGATACAAGCCAAGGGAGAAAATATAAGATCCGGTTGGAGGACCATGTTCGGTGTCTTCACCGTGGCAGCTCGCGAGCCCTACGAGAGCATCGTCAACCTGGCATACGAGAACGTGACCCAGGTCTACAAGACCAGGTTCGGTGTTGTCATCTCTCAAGGTGCCTTCACGGATCTCATTGTCTGCCTGACTGAGTTTTCGAAGAATATCAGGTTCCAGAAGAAGAGCCTGCAGGCCATGGAGACGTTAAAGTCTATCATTCCTAAGATGCTCAAGACCCCGGAATGCCCGTTGTCCCAACGGTACCATCCGACCGCTTCTCAGGTTGACTTGACTCTGAAGTCTGCCGGGCAGCAGACGCGGACATCAGTGGAGGAGGGGTTCTGGTTTCCAGTTCTGTTTGCTTTCCATGACGTCCTGATGACCGGAGAAGATCTCGAGGTACGGTCCAACGCCCTAAACTACTTCTTTGATGCACTTCTACGGTACGGCGGGGACTTCCCATCGGACTTTTGGGATATTCTGTGGCGGCAACAACTCTACCCTATCTTCATGGTGCTAAGGTCACGTCCGGAGATGTCAAACGTGCTAAACCATGAGGAGCTCTCGGTTTGGCTCTCAACCACGATGATCCAGGCCCTCCGGAACATGATAACCCTCTTCACTCACTACTTTGATGCTCTGGAGTACATGCTCGACAGGTTCCTCGAGCTTCTCGCCCTGTGCATCTGCCAGGAGAATGATACGATTGCTAGGATAGGTAGCAACTGCCTCCAGCAACTCATTCTCCAGAACGTCACCAAGTTTACGCCAGAACATTGGTCAAAGATAGTCGGCGCCTTTTGTGAGCTCTTTGAGCGAACCACTGCCTATCAGTTATTCTCGGCCACTACCATCAACTCAACTGCGTCCATAACACCACCGCCGAACGGTCTTGATTTCACATCTACGCTGAGTCCAACTCATGAAGCTTCGCCAGTAGACGAGAAGTCACTTAAGATCAACGGCACCGAGAAGAACGGCTACATGTCTGAAGCAGAGGCCTCAGCATCACACACAGCAGCACCAGACGATGATTCGCTTCTTACCCCAACAGCAATAAACACGACACCGGCCCCTGCACACCCACCACCTTCCCCTCAACTTGAAGAGTTCAAGCCCAACAGCTCGCTCCAGCAACAGCCGGTCGTGGTCACGGCGGCGCGGCGGCGCTTCTTTAATCGCATTATTTCGCGATGTGTCCTCCAACTCCTCATGATTGAGACAGTCAGCGAGCTCTTCAGCAATGACGCCGTTTATGCTCAGATCCCCTCGTCGGAACTTCTCCGGCTCATGGCCCTCCTCAAGAAATCGTTCCTGTTCGCTCGGCGATTCAACGGAGACAAGGACCTGCGCATGCGGTTATGGCGCGAGGGTTTCATGAAGCAGCCGCCCAACCTGCTCAAGCAGGAGTCAGGCAGCGCAGCGACATACGTGGCTATCCTCTTCCGCATGTTTGGCGACACCAGCCCGGAACGGCAGGGCAGCAAGGCGGACGTGGAAAACGCTTTAGTACCTTTATGCAAAGACATCATCGGCGGGTATATCGCGCTCGAAGAGGAGTCTCAGCACAGGAATATCGTCGCGTGGCGCCCCGTCGTCGTGGATGTGCTTTTAGGCTACTCAGCGTTCCCAGAACAAGCGTTTGCGGCTCACATCCCGACCTTCTACCCCCTTGTAGTGGAGCTGCTCGGTAAGGAACTCAACGATGAACTGCGTCGCGCCCTCCTTCCTCTGCTTCGGCGTGTCGGCGAGATTGGACTGGGTATTGAGGGCATGGTGGCAGGCAAGAGAGCCTCGGGACCTGAGCCGGATCGAAGAGAGAGCATCCTTTCGGCTGTATCAACCGAAGGCGGGCTAGTCAGCATGGATAACGCGAGTGACGATGCTTCCACGAACCGGATGATGGGCAGGTAGCGTCATCAGACGCCAGATGAGAGTCGATGAGGCGGCACTCCCCCTCATGTCAACTCAAACAAACACAGCATTTTCCGGGGCTTTTTTACCCTTTGGCATTCAGGTTTTGTACTACCGCTACTTTGATCTCGCTGGGACCTTGTGGCGTATGGCAAGAATAAGGTAGATCAGGCGTCCGTGTGTACTTTATTGTTTCAAAAACGTTTACTTTGCATGTTACTGTCTCGGTAACACAAAATTCCATACCCGCTGAAAACGCCCGCCTGCCACCCGTGAATGCACCCTTTCCTTCTCATTCCCTATCGGTCCGTAGCAAGTACATAATGCTGCTAAGAAGGGTAAAGCATTTCAAGTGTGCGACCGGGAATACGCTCTGGCATATTCGCCCTTGATCGACGCATTCTAGACTTAGCTCCCACCGACCCTAACAGCTTCACCGGGCAGCACCTCCCGGATCCATCTCCGCAGTTCGTCGGCCTCCTCAGGCACAATACGGTCGGGTAAGCTCAGTAGCGCCGCTCTCAGCTCGGCATCCTCGGCTGTTGCCTCCCGTAACAAGCCCCTAACCGTCTCAACCTTGTAAGCGGAGTAATCCGTAAGCCCCGGACGCATGAGGCTAACAAAGGCTTCGAAGAAGTCCACTAGGGACAGATGCATCAACCGATCTCGACGATCAACCATCCGCAGGGCTGCGAAATGTAGAAGACTGTCGACGGACCTCTGCCGCTGATTTTCCTCCTCTGCCGCACGCGCACCGTTTGTGAAGTAAGAGGGTATCGGCGAAGCGAATTCGGACCTGCTGACGGCATGGAAGTTGAGAGCTGCCAGACGTGGGAGGATGCGAAGGAGCCGGCCCTGGGCGAGGGTGAGCTGTCTCTCGTCTGACGCCGTGTCTGGGTCGCGGCCGGAGCAGATGTCGAGTATGAGGCGGTAGATGTTGCGCTCGAGAAAGATGCGGCGCCAGAGCTTGCCTTGGCCGGGTGCTTTGCGGAGGACTATAGCTTGGGACATATCGGAGGAGGAGGACGGGGGTGGCGGAGGTGGAAGTTCGCAGTCGATATCGAGTAGGTTTCCTAGCACTATGCCACCCTTCTGGCCAACTTCGACATGGCGAGAGGCCAACCACCTGCGCAGAAACTCGGAGACCAAGACAGGCATGGTGGAGAGGATGGCGACGTCGGCAGCTGTACGCGACGCCTTCTCTATGACGGTCATGGCAAGAATATTTGCTGAAGGGGCGGGAGATTGGAGGGCTTGGATGAGCGAGTCTTCAGATGCGAGGGAGAGGATCTGTGTAAACGACACGGGTTGGAGGAGCTTTACGGAGAGGCTCGCAAGAATGGCCGGATCTTGTTGATATTGCTTGAGGATCGTCGTGAGCCTCGGTAGGAATCGAGGGATCAGCGGAGGGATGTTCGCGTCTGTGTACTTTCGTCAGTTCATCCATCAGTCTCTGCAATGAGCAATCTTGGGAAAGAAGAGATCGTAGATATGCGGCACGGTACCCGTAAGTTGGAGCTCGACATGGTCGAAGAGCTTGGCGTTCAAGTCGATGGTTGGGTCTTCTACCAGCTCATCAAGGTGCTTGTCGAGCTCCTCGAGCCCGGTAACGGGTACTGTCTCCATCGTGATAGACGTCGTTCTAGCAACCAGACTGGGTGACTAAGAGATGGTGGCGGGAACCAGTAGTTCAAAGATGAGGCCGTCGTCGCTCCGAAACATGTACAAAAATGTCGGGGTAGACGATCGACTACCTAAGTAGAGCTGCAAGAGCTAAGGTACCTCCAACGACGTAAGGCTTGGTGTGCCTGCAGCGACCCCTGCAAAGGGTCTCGAGCGGGGCACGTTGACGCTACGCTTAGGTTACCTCTAGTGTAAGGTACCTAGAGCAACCTGGACGACCGACGACTGGACGTTTGGAAACGGTGGTGGGGTAGGTACTTTGGTACTTTGGTACCAGGGGCAGGTTCTCCCCCGCCAAAAATTTCCGGTGGTTTTCAACTGCTGTGACGACGTCCAAACTTTGACCGAGAGTCACCTCACATAGGTTGCTCGCCCTAGCAACTTCATGTAGTTCGAGCTGCACTGCTGAGCCTGGTTCATGGATGCGAAGCCGTGTTAGGGTTCCCAGCGAATAGCTATGTCTCGTGGAGGTCGAGGAGGCGGCGGAGGAGGCCGGGGCGGACGCGGCGGAGGAGGCAGCGACAACCCTTGGGCTAATGACCCAAATCTCCAAGTCGATGGACGGCCATCAGAACTCTTCCCCGTGAGATTCTCTCCACACTCCTCTCTTTATTCGATTGACCGGTTGGTTACTGATGTCCGGTCTCCTTTAGCCGTACAATGTCCCAGTGGCAGCGCCGCTCACGAAGAAGGAAGAGAAACAAGTTTCCTACTTCCTGCTCTTCCGCGAACAAGTCCACGACGGCCCCCTTTATACCCAGACACGTACATCCAACGTCGACTCTAGTGAGCCCACTCGGGTCTACGGCCAAGAGCAAATCAATAAGCGCTACGGCGTCAAGAACAAGGCTACCGTCGATCCCTTTCTCGCAATGCCCACCTACTCGCAGCGCTTCATTAAACAGGAACGTGCCCTACCCGATCTGGCCAGCCGTCCATTCGCGAAAGAGTTCTTTCCACCAGAATTACACGCGACCCTCGAGGGCGAAGATGGGCCTGCTGTGGTTGGAGGCAAGCGGCGCAAGCTGAACGGCAAGAAGACACTTGCGCTGTCAAACATCACCACACTGCGCACGGCCGCAGACATCTTCCTGCCAGAAATGGCACAGCAGGATCAAGCCAAAGCAATGCAGCTACTCGATAAACTCGGCGATGAGGATAATCCGGACGACCTGCTTCTCGACGACGATGACGATTGGGTTCGGACGAATGAAGACGGTGAGGAGGCGGCTGACGAGGAAGACGAGTTTGACGATGAGTCAGATAACGATTATAATGCGGAGCAGTACTTCGAAGATGGCGCCGCGGATGAAGACTACGATGACGGTGGGGATGGAGGCGGCGAGGAGTACTTCTAAAATGGGCTGTGTTGGGATAGAGGGTTTGCATCTGCGTGGCGTTCCGGAGGCTCATTACCAGGCACGGTATCTGTATAGTTAGCTTTTGGTTGATACCATATTCGTTTGTCCGCTTTCTCGGACGGTATCTGAGATCGGATGCAAGAACCAAGTTCAAGTCTCGTCCATCGGGTTTGCTTCCTGGCGATACTTGGTATGCCATTTTACCGTCGCCCATATCAGGTATTCCTAGGTACTGTACATACATACATTCCGCCTACACTATGCCTCCCGCTTGTCCAACCTCAGTGTACTCCATTAGTACCATTACCCAGAAACTCTCCAAGTTGCAACTGCGTAACGCCTTCTCGCGCTCCACCGACGACGCCGGCGACCTTGAGTATACTCTCCTCAAAGTCTCTCAGCACAGCCGCCAACTCCACGATCTTCTCGTCGCTGCCTCCCTGGCCACCGTCCTTTGGTGTGGCAGCCACTCTTTGCAGCTGCTCTAGCACATTCGCCTGGACACCGTGGAGATGCGTCTCGATCTCGCCGAGATTCCTCTCAAACTTCTTCATCGTCTCGCCCATCTCATCTGCTGTCCGGGAGAAGAAACTGACAAGGTCTGAGCTACCTTCACCGTCAACATCTGCTGAGCCGCCGGTTGCAGTAGCCTGTTGTCCCCGGGTAGACCAAAGCCCTGCCTGGTGATACGGCGTAGGGAGTTTGAGGTTGTCGATCGCCTTGAATGACAGTCGCGCATTATCCGTGTCCACCTTGACGAGTTCACGCAGCTGCTTTACCGCGACAGCGTCGGAAGCGAGGGCGGCCTCGACACCGGCAGCTTTGCGCGAGACGAAAGCGACGTCCGATGGTATCGATGAAAGTTGATCGCCGTGGGCGGGCATGAACGCGTCCAGCTCATTCTTCTGACTGATAAAGCCTTGTATAGCCTTATCGATATCGGCAATCTGTTTTTGTAGGTCCTCTTGCAGATCGTTGAAGCGCGTCGTTGATCGAATATTGCTGACATCTATCCTTACGCCGGGTACGACTTGCTGTTGGCCCTGCGACTGCTGATTGTTCGTTGACTGGCCCATGGTCAGACCCGGTCCAAGGGCAGACTGTCCGAATGCGCTTGTCTGAGGCTGTGCTGTCGACTGGCCGCTGTTGTGATGTTAGCAAAGTCTCAACATAAGAGCGTGGACAGCATGAAGCTACGCACAAAAGACCTCCAGCAGGTTTTGACTGGTTAAACAAACCGCTGCTGGCCGCCTGAGTGGGCTTCTTCCCAAAAAGACCCCCTGTTTGCTGTTGCTGGTTATTCTGGGACTGCCCAAACAGGCCTCCAGTTTGTTGCTGCTGCGGTTGAGCCGTGCTTGCACCGAACAAGCCACTACTCGGTTGTTGCTGGGCTTGCATTGTGGAAGAGCCAAACAGACCACCGCCTTGTTGCTGCTGTTGTTGTTGTGGTTGAGTTCCCAGACTGCCGAACAATCCACCTGTCTGTTGCTGTTGCTGAGGTTGCGCCATGGTCGATCCAAACAAGCCTCCCGACTGTTGCGGCTGGGACTGAGTTGTTGAGCCGAACAAGCCACCAGTTTGCTGCTGCTGCTGGCCACTCTGCGACGCGGCTTGTGTGTTCCCGAACAGTCCACCGGTCTGCTGCGGTTGAGATGCTGTTGCGGCGTTCCCGAAGAGTCCTCCGGTGGCTTGGGGTTGCGATGAAGCTGCAGTTGTGCCGAACAGACCACCAGACTGTGCTGGCTGGCTGGCGTTGTTGGTACTGCCAAAGAGACCGCCTGCAGCTGGAGGCTGACTCGTGGTACTGCCGCTAAAAACGTTTGATATGTTAGGAGCCGTATTCTTATTATTCTTGCGTGGAGAACCAAGGTGGTGGAAAGTGGAGACAGAATCTGCGATGATCGATCGTGGTTCACAGTGTTTGGGCTTACAAGAGGTTGGCACTGCCTGTGTTGATGCTAAGCCCACCAGGGCCGCTTGCTGACCGAGAAAGCATGTCAGGCCTGTAGTACACAAAAGACTTCAAAGGGATGAGATTGTCTCTTGTTTGATGGAATGTGGTTGTTTCAATCGTTCAGCGCTTCCGCCGTGTCTTTCTTTCAACCTCAGGTTCCATTTACAGCCACAACCAAGCTTGAGTCTCCACAAGCGCGTCAGGCAGAATTAAAGTTGAGCAGACGCGCCTCACCGCCTTCCCAATTCGTCTCAGGTAAGCTCGGACCTCCTGCGCTTTCACCTTGTATCGATTAGATAGAAAGTGGCAGTGACGTTCGAAGGACGCTGCTAAAGTTGGGTGTTGAGAACTCGACAAAAACTTCAGCTTCCCGCCTCTCTGCTGATAAAACCCTCTATCTTTGACTACCACACGGCCTCACAATGGATATGGATGAGGATGACGATTTTTATGCCCCAGAAGAGCCTGAGGTGCAAACAACAACAGCATCTTTCGCGCCCTCTGCACCCGCCGCGACCGATACCAAAACCGAGCCTCAGAACGACGAGCTTGAGGAGGGCGAAGAAGAAGATGAGGGCGGAGATATGGATGAAGACGACGACGATTCTGTAATTTGTCCTCCCTCGTTTCGGCTGTCACGGGCGCATATGCTTACTCTCAACCAGGACATCGAAATCGTTACCGAGCGGAAAGATGGCACAAAGGCTGCCCCTCCATCGTAAGTTCTAGTCCTCCTTCCAGCTGAGCCTGCACCCCTTCTGACATTTCCTTCAAGACAATCACGGTATAGCGAGATAAGGAATATACCCCAACGATCCACGTCGAACGATGCCACTGTCAAGGCAGCGCCAATCAAGAAGGAAGAGACTCCCAAGCCGTCCATATCAGGAGCTGATCTGCCCGCCGTGTCAACATCCAAAGTCGACATCAATGCTATACCAATACACAAGGGCACTGGAAAGCCCATAACTCAAGTCAACATTGACGAAGGTCAGTGAGGCATCTGATCTTCAGCCCGCATACAACATTTATCTGACATGCTTGTGCAAACAGACCTCGTAGACAACGACAAGCCCTGGCGCAAACCAGGCACTGACCCGTCCGACTACTTCAACTACGGCTTTGACGAATTCACCTGGGCCCTCTATGCACAAAAACAGGAGACGCTCCGCGGCGAGTATAACCAGGATGCCGTGGTGCAGAACAACAAGAAGATGTTTGAAGAGATGACCAACATGATGATGATGGGCGGCATGATGCCCGGAATGGGTGGCGCTGCTCCTGCTGCTGGAGGTGCGGCGGCTGTTGCTGGACCAGCCGCTGCTGGTGCTGGCGTTGCTCCCGGCATGCCAGGCATGGACGGGATGCCGCCAGAAATGCAAGCCATGATGCAGCAGATGATGGCCGGCGGCATGGACCCCAGCCAGATGGACCCTAGTGCCATGTCGGCGATGTTTGCAGGTATGCAGAACGCGGGGGGCGCCGGTGGGCAGGGCGCTCAGGCCGGGCAGGGGCAGAATTTCGGTGCTGGCTTTGGCGGTAATCAAGGGCAAGGCTATGGCTATGACCAACAGGCTATGGGAGGTGGTGGTAGAGGTAACTTTGGTGGCCGTGGACGAGGAGGGCGTAGGAACTGGTAAGACCAGACGGTTGGTTGTTCGATATACCCAAGCTGTTGCTCCCGCTCGGTAATCCCGTTGACGTTGTACTTGGTGGTGTTGCTCTTGGTCTTGCGACGGACCCTCGTGATACTCTGAGCAGTTTGACAGTTTGCGCCGTGGTGGGCAAGTGTGATTGCCGCATATTGCAGTTGGGACAGAGCCCTATGACATGTCGGCCCTAAAAGTTGACTTTTTATAGAGGTATGGCAGCAAAATGTGTACTAAGTTACTGTCACCATCTGGCTGGAGAGGGCCGTTCCCAAGGCGAGGTGCCGAGACCAACTCACCCGCCCCTTTATTGTACAGATCCTTTGCAGTCCAACTACTACTGCCGCCCACTGTAATAGATACCCGTATTTTTTGTACTACTGAGATTAAATACTGAAGTTATCGACGAAATCCGACCGCCTTCGATCGATTTTGATATTGGCAGTCTACTAACTATGAAGCGACGGCTCGGGCACGTCACTTGAACCCATTATATGCGAATACTCTTCGTGCTCTGCGTTGATTAGGTACTGTATCTGACCTCATGTTCCCGAATTTCGTCTCCATGTCTCTATGGTAGTTTTGTTGCGAGTGAGCTACACGTGTGCCTTCCACTTAACTGTAAACAGTATATGGCAGCCCATAAACACTGGTAGACTTGCCGCTACAAAGATTGCAACACTTGCAGAGAATCCAGACGATCTAAGGACTACATTAGATACAGCCGCACATGCGCAATGTAGACTTTGAAATAGACGTTCAATCACGAACGATGCAAACGGTTGTTCTTCCCAACAGCTGATCAAAGGAAGTGCAAAAGCAGCCTCGTACCTTGGTCAAGAGTATGACACGCCATTGGCTACCAGGTGCCTATGAAATCTTCGAATACATTGACCAATAGAATGTTGAACAATGACACGTTTAAGGAAGGTACCTTGGACGTACCTGGTCCAGTACCGAGGTCCATTAGTGGGGGCGGAGGAACATGCGAGAAACTTCAAGAAAAGACTCGGTTTTTAGGAAAGGCAATCGATGCACGAGGTCATAGCCTCTGCAGGAGACTGGGCACAGTACCTTAGGCACCTTGTTCTCCGAGCATCGTTTTGTCAATACAACCTCACTTTGATGGGCTTTGATGGGTTGTATTGCAGGCTAACACCTTCCTGTGCATTGTACTATGTATGAGGGCGCAAACAATTTTGGCTCGCCGACAGCGGCTACACTACATCTCTACACAGTAGGTAGCCGAGCGGCTTGGGCCGTTCACATATCCACGTGGGTCCTGTCAACGGTCCGAATGGAGCATCATCACATCCACGTCAACGGTCGCTGTCGCTGTCACCCTCTTGTTGGTCAAGGTCAAGCAAGCAAGCCGTTGTTGATGGTGCTTGATTGTATGTCCCGATGATCCACAGCAGAGACAGACTCACACTGTGCAGGCAGCCATGTTTTGCGCGGAAGCACACAGTGCGTCAAGATCTTAATTTTGTGCTTCTAGGGCGATCCACATCCGAAGGATCGATCACGATTCCTAGCTTCCGAGTTCTCGAGACCTGTAGAAGGCGTAGAAGGCATAGATAAGCGACACGGCCCTTCCACAAGCCGCACCAAACGGAGACATTCTTGATATGCAACCGTCACTCTACCTCACCCCCTTAACCTCCAAGAAACTCATCGCTCCTGCCCTTGGGGTCTAGAGAGCCTAAAGATGGTTATCCTGGCTGCCTCCACGATGGAGCCAAATGTCGCCGTCCGCCAAGGCTCCAAGCAGATATCTATCGCTGGACACGTCCTGAAATTCGCGTTTCAGTTGCAACAAGCCATCAGATCCTTATCCCAGTACCTCTTTCTGCGTGCATACTTCACCGCCAGTCTTGTCGTCTATTATGTCCTCTTCATAACGCAAATCTTCACGTTCCAGTCGTATCTTGCTTCGCGCTTTGTGGCACTAAAGACGGCCTCGACCTTGAAGTCCATGTTGGGAGCGGTGTGGAACTCAAGGAGACTCAAGAGGCTACGCAAACGGATCGAATTCGAATTCTTCGCGATGATCTTGAGTCCGAGTGGGAACAACGTATTCCTGCTAGTCTTCTGGCCGGGATGGCTACTGATTGCGGCTGCAGTCTGGGGCCTCAGTATATGGGCTAGGTGAAGCGTAAGTTTCCAACAGTCCACATGTTCGATCGACGGGTCAATTTGACTCACATACATTGACCTAGGCGATACAGCGAAACACAGTGAACCACGTCGATTCAGGTGTGGCGGAAAGCACGGCACAAATGCCGCTTCCGTGGGGGCTCAGGAATCACTTCGCGAAGAAGAAGGTATTCCCACCAGTATCGCGTCGAATTTCATTCTGGTAGTCCTTCTCCGGATCAAAGTCCTGCCAGACACTGGCAGGGTAAATGTGCTTGTTCCGCTCATACCATCTCCGGTCCACAACCTTGGTAAAGGTGGGATCGTCAGTCGTACCCTCCAAGGTGTTCAAGTCGGTCAAGTCCTTGCCTCCGCTCTTGGAAGGCATCGATATGGGATCGGTTGGCTTGTCGACTTCCTTGACCAGAGGCGCCTCGGCGCTATAGTCGAAGAGACGCCGGTTACCGGGACCGAGAGTTTTATTCATGATGAAGAAGTAGAACTCATAGTGCTGGAGTCGTTAGCAGGTGGTACTGAGGAATGAGAATGGACCAGTTAGAAAGAACTCACATGTGGAACGATAATAGTCCCTCGGACAAGCATCAAGTCATCAACTCCAACACGAGCCCATTCTCTCCTGACATTGGCCGTCTTCTCACCACCAACTCCGAGGTCCGCACCCACTTTCCTGCTCTTGTCGAGGAAAACCCATATGAAGTCACCCTTTTTAACTCGGACAATCCCGCCAGGTATGTTAGTGCCGTCATAGAAAACAAAGGGAATCGCAATCTCGGTGGCTTTGACTGCCGCCTGCAGCAATAGGAACTGTTTACGCAGAGCATCTCGCTCTGCGGCTTCGCGTCGGAGAGCTGCCTTGGTAAGGGCGCGGGGCACAACGCCAACAGAGCTGTTGACCACCTTTGCGCCCGCTTTCTTGTCCCCGCCCGCCTCAATCTCTTGTCCGGGCTCTGTCTCCGTCCTCCGTTTCGTATCGGCTCTCAATGCTGAGAGATTGTTGTCTCCGTCGTCTTCGGCTCCCTCGTCATCTCCGAAGGATAGCAGGGCTTTGGCTCGTGACTTCTTTTTCTTCTTCACCTGCTTCTCAGCTTCGCTGTGTTCGCTGGCATTGTTCGGCGTTGCATTATTCGATCGGTCTGGAGTAGACGTAGCATTCGTAACCGCCAAGGCAGCCTCGCGTGCTTCCCTCTCCTGCTGCTCTAGGACCTCGGCACGTCGCTTGCGGAAATCGGAGAGCGCAACAAGTCCAACGGTGTTCGTCGTCAAACGTTCATGCGTAGTCTTGTTGGATGACGTGAATCGCGATGGCGGAGCGTTTGACATGGTCAGTCCTCGGGGCGCACGTTCCCATGAGCTCAGTATTCCTGACGGTAAGCGCTGCAAAATAGAGCCAACGGGTTTGAGGGTAGGTAACGCGAAGTCCAAATTACCATCGACGTCGTTGCATGATTGAAGTGGCGCAACCTATAATCCTTATGTGGGGCCTCTTGCTAGGATGTGGCTAAAGTGTGGCTGGTGGGAGCGATAGTTGAACCATGGACGCAGTATTGCCCTTCTTACGGGCACGTCCTTGGCAGCAAGTACGTGACATGATTCTATAGTATAGAGCTTAGTTGGCTCTTGATATATCCAGACAAGCTCTCAAAAAGTCCATTATGATGGCCCTCCAGCCAGCGGAGACCAACTGTAGCCTCGGATCTCGAGATGCGGACGCTGAGAAGAAAGCCCAGCTTGCACACCTCTTCTGCATCCTCTGGGCGACGAGTAGACGCAGTATCATCGATCAGCAGCTGTTCCTGTTGCTTCTTCTTCCTTCTCCAAGCCCTACTCCAAACGTTCTCTCTCGCGCGGCCTATTCCTTGTAATTTCTCCGTCTCCCATACCCACGAGATCAACTCCAAAGACGCCATCACCGCAGTGATCCTCTGGACCATTGGCGAAACACCACGATCGATCGAAAAGCTGCAGATTTCCACCCATGTGGCACATGGCAGGAGTGACCTCCATGTCGTGGCTTTCACCCCTCGTGCAGCCTTATCAGACGGCCGCATATCGCCGAAACTCCAACCGACCGCCCATCTCTTAGTCTTCTTCCCCTGCACAAATTCAGTCACAGCATAGTTGTCAATTCCGTTCTGTCGAAGCTTCTCAATGAAGTTATGCAGACTCGGCAGCTTCCCAAACATGGACGTGTACCATTGGACGCGATCCCGGAAATGGAGAGACTCTTGAAGCAAACGCCCTACAAAGGCCACTTCGCCACCCTCGACGACCATTTCAACCGGGGCGCCGGTACAAGCTGAGTTTGGAGGGCGGGCCTTCTTCTTGGCTGATCTGGCCAGATCAGCCTCGGACTCGTAGAATGGTGGGTTGGACATGGTAAAGTCGACCTTGTCGACGATGCAATCGTTCAGTGGCAGTAGATATGCGTCATCCTTCGTCTTGGCAACGATTTGAATTCGATCTTCCAGTCCATTGATCGCCACGTTTCTGCGAGCATAGTCAAGACTTTCGGGGTCGACGTCTGGCGTAGTGTCAGCATTGTCTTCAAGGTGAAGCGGATGGGTGCTCACCTGTAGCTATGAAACACCAAGGTCTTTGTGTGGCACCAAGCAGGGGATAGATGCAGCTGGCGCCTGTGCCGATATCAATACCCCTGAGCTTCCTTCCAGGCTCACTATAGGATGTTGTGTCCATAAGCTCTTTCAGCCACAGGATGTAGTTATGGCGATTCGGTATCTTGGACGGCGCGTTAGTGACGGAACTACACGCTATATGGTGTTTGCTCACAGGAGGACAGAGTCGGTCACCAGGGAGCTCAATCTTGAGCCCGAAGTCAAGCTTGAGAAGGGTCTTGGTAAGCTGCAAAACTGCAGCCGGGTCGCTGAAGTCAAGTTGACCGTTGCCCTTGAGTCTGTCCACACCGTTAGTCGTGTTCATTATTCCGGACAAGCTGGGCCTGCTAGGGGCCGTACATTGCAGCAAACTCGGCATCCTGTTTACTGAGACCTCTGAAGTCGACTTCTTTGGTGTACAGATTGGCATAGTAGCTATCCCTTACGGAAGAGATATCCGATTCGGGAAAGTCGCGATGAATAATTTCACCCGACGCAACGACCACTTCATCCGGCGCTTTCCTCTTGTTGGAGTCCATCTCGACGACGTTGCCTCAGGTCCATACCTTGGCTGTTTTACCTAGGGGATCTCTAAATCGAAGTCAGGGGAAATTTTCTTCGCCGGCCGATCGAATGCGATGCAAATAGTGTTCAACCCATCGCTTCGCCATCGTCCGAGAGCTGCATTAAAGGTAGTGGATTGTTGTTGGATGGAGAATTAAGGTAGAGGTACATCCAATGTCCCGCAGCGGTCGATAGCGTGCGGCCGGTGTGCCCCACCATTGGTTCATCCCATCCGCCAGATGCCGACATTGCTGCGCACACCATGTCCCTGTAGTCCAATCATCACATGCAGAGCGACGACGACCTGAGAACTTCCTTGCCACGGAGCCATCTTGCATTCATGCGCGACCTTCTTTCATACGACCCAGCGACGCCCTGATAGGGGAGGCTGTTCCAGGGAGTTGACTTTTGGGGCCGGGGTCTGCAAAGGACATGCATGCACACAAGTATTTTAGACGCAATGGCTGCTGCTGTGCGATTATCTCCATGTCTCAAGGTCTTCCGCAGTTGTGTCTCCAAGGCACACTATCGTTCTGCCTAGGATGGGTAATAGTCAGTCCACCACCGTCGGACCTGAGACGATGTACACGGCCACAGCAGCTAGCTCCATTGCCCAGGCCGCCGCAACAGCTCTCACTCTGAGCCCGACGAGCAACGTGAATGGAAAGACATTCGATCGCTTCGTCCAAATCTTCCTAGAGAACCAAGACTACAGCATCGCTGCTGGAGACCGTATGTTCAGCCCTCTAGACATACTCTGTACATGTGCCTAATGTCTCCATCACAGCAAACCTGGCTTATCTAGGAACGCTCGGCATCACTCTCACAAACTATTACGCCATCACCCATCCCTCACAGGTATGTCCACCGACCCCCGGTTAGGGGATAGTTGTCAGACTCTGATCAGTTTGGACTGTAGCCCAACTATGTCGCCGCGGCTGGTGCGAGTACGCATGGGATCCTCACCGACGGCTTCCATCGCATCGATTCTGGTACGGAGAGCATAGTTGACCTCCTTGAGACCGCCGGCGTGAGCTGGGGCTTATACCAGGAAGACATGCCCTACTCTGGGTTTGAGGGTGACTACGCCAACCCAAAGACGGGAGCGAACGCCTATGTGCGGAAACACAAGTACTCCTCGCCGCCCTTCTCGTCAAAGTAACAGTAGCAGCTAAACTCGTATGCAGTCCTCTCATGAGCTACGACTCAGTGACATCCAATGTCATCCGTCTGGCAAGATCTAAGAACTTCACCATGTTTTACAAAGATCTGACTGCCAATGTCCTGCCTCAGTGGATGTTTATTACTCCCAATATGAGTATGCTTACTGCCGAAATAAACGATGAAGCAGCGGCTGCTAATCGTGTGCCAGCGAATGACGGACACGATACCTCGGTAACGGCAGCTGGTCAATGGGCGAGAGATTTCCTGACACCACTTATGTCTGACAAGAAATTCAACACTGACAGGACACTTGTGATCCTTACATTCGACGAATGCTCGAATTATTTGGCGCCCAATCGAGTCTACACCGTCCTTCTTGGAAGCGCCGTCCCAAACACCAAGGTTGGGTCGACCAACAACACAAGATTCAATCATTACAGCCTCACCAAAACTGTCGAGGACAATTGGAACTTGGGTGATCTCGGCGAGAATGATGTGGGCGCGAGCTCATTCTTTTGAGTACGACTACTGCAATTAGGGACCTGAACTTGTGGTCAACTTATCTACAATTGTGATATGAACCCTCAATCACGCAGCGGAGAATACGGTAGTAGTGTCTTGACGCATTGCGTATGTTCGCGCTTATCAGCCTTAAATTCCGTTTCCAAGGGCTGGTGCCATTCTACTTGAACTCGCTTGGAATTATGTTGGCCTTCCTCATCCGATCCCAGACCCCGCCCCAAGCTACTCTTGGCGATCTCTCCTCTTTGAAGCCGGCTTCGTCATACATCTTTGACATATCATACTGGCGGTCTGTGTCAAACTGCGTCAGGAGGAAATACTCGAAGCCGGGGAAGATGCGGGGATTGTCGGCGTGTCCGGTCTGCAGCCCGTACTTCTGCTCCATCTTGTTCCATGTCTCGATATTGTCGCGAATGTACTTGCGTACCTCGACGGGATTATCCTCGGGCAGTTTGACACCCTTGAGTCCGAAATACTCGCAGAAGACGGGCCACTTTTCGCTCCACCTTCTTGGATTCCTTTCATCGGCGACATTGAATGCCTCGCCCTTTCTGTTCTTCCAGGGGGTCGTCGTCGCAACATGAAGGGTCTGGCGTGCAATCATGTCGGAACTGGAATCGATGCTGAGAGCCTTCCAACTCGCTTCGGTGCCAGGAAAGGGGCACTCGGCACCCTCTCCGTCAATCTCACGCCTCAGGCTGAGGTAGATGCCTATCACAGTGCCAAGAGAGTAGAAGTTCTGGTTGGGCACAAATCCGATGATGATGTCGGGCCGTGTGTCGGCCCAGCCCCAACGCTTGTCGGCGGCGAACTGGGTAAGCCAGTCGATCTGCGGGTTATAGAAGAGGTTTTCGGCGTGTGGTGACGGGAGCCTGGGCAGCTTCTCTGAGAGGGGCGGCTTCATGATGGCCGGCCGGTCGTGCAGGAGGTGGCAGCCGTAGTGCTTGGCGCCTGTTTGCAGAACGACGAATTCAAGTGCGGACGAGAGTCTGTCTACAGCGATTGTGGCGCGCTGAAACATCTCCACGGCATCCTTCAGCTCGGCCTGCACGTCAGCTTGCGCCTTATATGCTGTGAGGTCGTGTTAGCCGGTGAGCTGTTCATGGGGCCTCCATCGGGGCAACACACCAAGGTATATCATATGGGTGATTGACCCGATTTCATGAACTCTGGCCTTCAGAGTATTCTCCAGGTCTTGCTGACTGCCGGCCAGAATGTCGACCCCTGAGACGATAGACAACCTGCTGTCTCTTGGCCACTGTGACTGTTCCAGGCTCAATGGTCTGTTGGTCAAAGCCACAACTCCACCCCAGATGCCTTGTTTCGGATAGTCTCCAAGGATCTCATTGACCATGGCCCAGCCAGACACTCCGCTGGCTCCAAAGATCAGCGCCCTCTTTTCGCCCGACATCTTGTGTCTTATTCAGGGGCTGGGAAAGGTATTTTGCAGTGTGAGAGACAGATTAACATCCTTTCCAACATTGAAACGACGGCACATATATAGTCGGACACCATGGTCACAGTGGATATCTACCACGGCTAAGCCTTCCGGGCTGGACTGGTCACTGGTGGGGGTTTATCTACTACCTCTTAGGGAGATGTTTTCCGGAGATTCCCCAAATTCCACGACGCCTGCCACGTCGCACACGAGACAAGGCATAGGGTATCCCCCCAATGCGATTCATTTCCCTCTACATTTGTGAACACCGTAATGAATAGAATTTGGTGTCTTGAAAGAACCGTGTTCTGTTCTCCAGAGGCTCTGCCTTTCTTCACCCGGAGACGAACTTGAACTCGAGCCTACCTATAAAGGATATTTTTATTGAAGAGTTCCGCGGTCAATGACCCGTGATCCATCGGTCTCGCGTCTTCCAAAGACACCTTGGTTAGTGGAGCGTTCGCTGCGCATGCTGTGATGCTGTGCTTGCCTTGGGCCGGCTGCCAGGCGGACGCTGTCCAGTTAGCCGCACGGCTGCCTAGCCTGCCTAGCCTGCCTTGCCTCAAGTTCGGGTTTTGCCACCAAGAAGGGGCCATGCAAGGCAAGCCACATGTCGCTTGCGTTATCAGCAGTAGCGAGCCATGCGCATATGACTGATATGCCAGGCAGCTGCACCGCAGGACTGAATAGCACAGGCGGAAGGAAGTGCAATGCCCCACCAATGCTTTCCCCAGAACCGGGCCCAAGCTCCTAGTCCCAGGGCAGAGGTGATCCCAGCAGTATCTCCACTAGCACTACCGAGCCCAGGGTCACCTACGTGGTTACATATCAACTAACATTACCCTTTAGTATAAACATAATAATAGGATAGATTTTACTAAATTACCAATTAAATTCTTAATAATCTAATAGTACTAAGATTATTAATATACTAGTAGGGTAATAGTAAAATTCCTTATATTTAATTAGCGAAACGATTTAGATTTATTTATACGTAACTTAAAGAAAGTATATAAAATATTTCGAATTAAGTTACGAAATATTTTCGCGTCGTATTTTAATCTTTCTTTAACCTTCTACGAAACGTTTCTTTGTTTTCTTCCTATTATTTTCTATCTATTATTACAACGTTCTCGAATAGTTTATTTATCTTTTCGTAATCGTTTTCGTTTCATCTCGGAAACGTTTCTTTATTTTATCTTTAACTTTATCGTAAAGATCGTTAGAACTATACTCTCTATATATCGAAATATAATAGCTTATTAACGCTATTATATAAGTATTAATAAACGACGCTTCGATATCTTTCCTATATTTAAGATAGATACTATATATTTATCTCGTAAAATAGTTTATAACCGTTATAACTAATAATTATAATAATCTAAACGTATAATCTTTGTTATAAGCGAGCTATTTTATAAGTAGAATATCGTCGACGGCCAAAAGTTTTACTTAAATATAAATTTCGCTACTAAAATATTTCTAATACGTAATTGATTTTAAATAGATATTATACTTTTCTTCTTATAGTATATTAGTTAAATATATCAAAGTCGTATATAGTTAGATAGTAGTATAATCCTTCAACGGCGCTTTAAAGTTTTATAAAGATATAAAAGTCTTTCGTAAATATAATCGTAAAGGTTTTGGAAACGTTTTTAGTTACTAACTTAGTTAATATAGTTTTCTTTAAACGACTTATACGTATTACTAATAGCGAGAAACTCGACTTAGCTACGCCTTATAAGGCGAAAGTAATTAAATAAGACTATATCGTTTTAGTACCTTTTCTTAAAGATAACGATAATAAGGTATATTTTATATTAAAACGTTTCGGTATAAATATTTATTAATTATAGTTCGATTTCGACGTTACTCGTAAGTAAATCTTAGAAAATACGAAGGTAGTTTATATAGCTTACGAAGAATAGGGTTTTACTAGCCGTAGTAAATTAGCGAAATATTTCCTTAAGCTTTTCTTTACTAATTTCTTTCTAAACTAGTATACCCTTCTCCTACCTACGAGACGAACTATTATATCTAAGCGTATTATCGCTACCCTAAGGTAATAGCTATTAAAGCTTTATTAAATATATTTCTTCGTTAATATTAAATATTATATATAGTTAATATTATTTTATCTAAAGGTTATAGTAATAGACGATACTTTTTATTATAAGTACTTTGTTAATAAAGCCTTAAGTAACTCTTTAATCTACGCTAACGAAGAAGATAACGAATAAGGATAGAAGTATAGATAACTTAATAGATTTCTACAATACAATATATAAGAGAAATAGTCTTATACGATTTCAATACAACGTTCAAATAATATAGCTATAACAAAGTATCTCTAAACTCTCTTTTATCTTTATAAAACGTTTCTCCAAATTCTCCTTAATATTTATAAAATATTTCGTTTATCTTTCTAAGCTTATCTTATATTAAATATTTCTTAACTTACTCGACTTTTGTTAAAATCTCTTTAACTTCTTTATCTCTAACTTTAGCCGGAGTCGTTCTAATTCTATTCGATCCTTAGACTCTTTATCTAATTAAGCTTATTCTATCTTTATTTGTTTCTCTTCCAACGTAAATTTCCTATCCTAATATTTAAGATCCTTATACTATTCCTCCAAAGTAAGTTTATATTCCGCTTAAGAAACCAAAGTTAATATAAACTAACTTTAAGCTTTAAAGACTTAGCGACGAAAAGTTAAACTATCTCGATTTAGTATTTATTATTATTATACTAGTCTTATACGATTTCTTAGTATATTAGAAGACGAGATTATTATTTTTCGATTATTTCTTAGAATAAATATTGTACTTACTAAACGATAAGATAAGGGGCTTAAAGTATCTTTTATTCGATAGTTCGAAAACAATAGTTCGTCGTCTTCGATACTCTTTTAAATATTATCGTTATCGAAATCGTCCTCTTTTAAGTTACTTTACTAAACTCGTACTTTTTTACTCCTTTTCTCTTCGTATTACTTATCTTACTATACTCCTAAGTATTATATTAATATTAGAAGTAAGATAAATAAAAGTAATATATACGTTTACGAGAAAATATTATATTAACTCAACCTTCTATCCTAATATTACGATATATAACTATAATTATTCTCTTTCGACTTAAGTAATCTCGAGAGATAAGTATCTAATCGTAGTTACGATATCTTCTTTTATTAGCTAAAACTTTTTATTAAAGAGAGAAGATATTTACTTAACTACTACTTATTCGATTTAGATATAACGTCTAATCTAATCGTATAATACTATATATATAACTTCGACGGTATTAATATAGTTAAGGATAAGGTCCTAGTCGTTTAGCGGAATACGAGAAAGTACTTAGTTAAACTTAACTACGATATAAAGCTTTCTCTTATAGTCGATATATTCTTTAAGTTTCGGCAAATAGCCTAATATTTCCATTAGTAATTAGAAACTTTTCTAAAATGTTTCTAAGATAAACTTATAAACGATAGTATTATAAAGTTTATTATACTCTTATTCACTTTTAACTCTTAATAGTAATATAAAGAGGTTAGTATTAGAATTATCTTTACGATTAAAGTTATCTCTAAGTACTTATACAACTCCTCTTTGAAAATAAATAATATAAAGTCGAATATAAAACGTAGCAATAATCTCTCAACTTTGGCTAAGGCTAAACTAATTTCGTAGATATTTAGTAAGCGCTTAGATTAGAGGTAATACTTAGTTAAGAGTAACTCTACGAATTCCTCTTTAATAGATAAACTTCTACTTAACTTCGATATTATACTTCTTCTCTAAGATTTCGAATACTTTTATATATATATAAAGATATATCTCGATCGTCTTAAAGTTTATAAATACTCTAACAAAAGGTATTATTATAATATATTATACTTATTTCTAAAACGTTTCTAAATATACTATATACCTTATTAAGAGTTAAAGCTATACCGTACTTAAATAACTTCCTTATAACTATTTCCTTAAACTTATTTATAGTTAATATTAATAGAAAAGCTATTTATATCGCTAAAAGTCTATTACTTTACTTATTTATAGAAGAAACAAATTACTATATAGTTAGTATCAAAGATACGAATATCTTAAATATACTATATTATTAGTACCTTATATATTATAATAAGAAGAGAAACTTACTTAGTTAGCTAAACTTTACTCTTTATTCTCTTCTAATACTAATATAAGACTCGATAAAGCTATAAGAAATAAGATAGCTTATTAATTACGTAAAAAAGTTCAAAGGAAGTTAGTATTAGTAAGTAATAAGTAGAGGTCTATAATACTTTGACTATTATATCGCTCTAAGAATTCTCTTAGTTAAGGAGAATAAAGAAAAGCGTTTATAAAATATTAGACAAATAATCTTTATAGTATTAGTTAAATACTTACTAAGTCTCGTCTTTAGTTTATTAATTCTCTTAATTACTTAAATAAACTTATTAATAATACTAATAAGAAGCTTTAATAGTAGTATCGGAAAGTAGTTATAAATACCTTAGAATATAATAACGATCTACGAAGTTATCTCTAAGTCTATAAGAATAAAAAAGAAGTAAATAATATTATAAGTATATATATACAACGATATAAGGCCTTCGTAATATATTTCGTCTATTAAAATATTAGTAAAAAGTTGTTCTTCGAGTTTAAAAAGAGTATTTTACTACATTAGTCGCGTTTACAACGATTATTTGTAAAGGTAAAGTAATATTTACTCTTAAATTCTAGCAAGTCGCCGTTATCTTTTCAAAATACTACTTCGATAAGTTCGAGATAAACTTCTTAGCTTAACCGAATATTCGACTAAAAGTAGCCTTCCTCGTTTAATAATACCTCCTAATTATAATACTAAATAGTATACTATTAAAGGTTTATAATATACTATAATAATACTTTAGTATAGTAAAATATATTAGGAATAGCTAATATAAGGTACTTATACTATAGTTGCTATTCTTCAAAACGATTTTGTACGAAGATTATTATTACTTATAAGCTAACCTCTTCCTAAATCGTTCAAAAGCTTTATAAATAAAAGTAAGAATATGTTTTTAAACCGTAATAACTTTAACTCGTTCTCGGTAACGAGCTATTTTATTAATAAGCTCTTATATAACCTACGTATAACTAAACGCTGTTTAGTTTAAATAAAGATACCTTTTACCCTCTATATATATATATTTTCTACGGCGTATAAAGACGTTTCTAAGTACTATATATTAAGTAATAAACTCGTTACTATAGCGTATTATATTATATTAGATCTTAGAAAAGAAGAATTATTATTAAATTATCTACTATTAAATTCAAAGGTATCTTTACTATCTACTATAGCTTCTTAGCGTTATCTTTTATTAAGCTTTCTACTAAGATAATAGTAACTACTATCTTTATATACGAATATAGATACTTAAGAATACTAGTAGTATAATAGACTTCTCGTATATATACTACGTAGTAGTGCGATATATTACCATTTAGGGTAGAGATAGTAGTAGAGACTAATAAGCGTATTTCTAAAGTTTCTCTATTCTCCTATTTCCTATAAGCTTATTAAGTTAAAAGTAAAGAAAAAGGTATTCTTACTTAGGTAATTTCTCTCCTTTATATAGATTCTTCTTAAGGAAGTAATAATATATAGAAAGCTATTTCTAACGATTATACGACGTTACTACCTTCGTCTAAGTTATTATAAAAATTGATATCTAATTCGATTAAACGAAGTATTCGATTATTAGGCGATAACGTTGAGTTTAGGCTAAACTACAATAGTATATTAGTACTCTATATAAAAGAAAATAATATGAAATCGGTTCGGAAACGTTTCTTAATTGAAAAAGGAAGAAATCTATATTCTTTAGTCGTAATACTATATTATCTATAATAGGTATATAAGGTAGCTATCCCATTACTCTAATAATAAAAGGAAAGACTCTAATCGAAGTTTATAAACTAATAATATATAGACTTCGGTAACCTACTATTATATTAATAATATTCGGACTATTAGACTACTAAGAATTCAATTAGTAGCTTAGCAAAATCCGCCCCACTAGTATATTTATACCCGAGGGTAACATCAGGTTAGCTTAAATCACGTCACCTACCTCTAGCTGGAAAGTAAGGTATACCTTACCCCTATAAGTCAAACGCATCCCCACTTCAAGGCGACGAGATGCACCTTCTCAAGCTTCTACAGATGTCTGTCTCACACAGCCACACAACGATGATACAAGAAAGCAACAAGGCAGCAGTGGCGGCAAGACTTTAGCCTTATCGCTGCAACCGCAGCTCTAGCAAGGTGCACCGTTCCTGGCGCGGGGCTCTCAGTGCTCTTTCTCAAGGCAGCGCAGTACCTAGGTAACCATAAGGTACCGTGAGGTAACAGCAGCCGCCTTCCAGGTTGGTTCAACAGTTCGACAACTCGTCAACCACTGCCTGCACCCTGCAGCCCGTTTTCCCGCTTTTTATTTAAATCACCTCTGACCGCATCTCCCTCATCCCCAGAACCAAAGCGGCCCAACATCATCATAACATTTGTTACCCCAGACACCATGGACTGTCAGGACAAGACTGCGGCCCAGGTGCGAGAGGGGAATCCGCCGAATCCTTCTAAGATGGAGGACACTAAGGTCACGACGGAGACCGCAACGAAGCTCGCCGAAGGAGAGCATAAGCCACGCGACCGCTCGGAAGGCAAGAAGAAGTCTACAAAGGTCAAGTGTACCCCCAGACACTCGAAAGCAAAGCGCAAGAACCCCAAGAAGCACTTGCCAGCACGAGGTTCTGAGTCCGAGTCCGCTACCACAGACTCTGATACCTCCTCCGAGTCCGAGTCCGACTTCGAGTCCACAGAAAGCGAGTCTGAGTCTGACCATGCGCCCAAGAGCAAGCGGAACGCCAAGAGACGCTCTGATTCACAAAAGTCTAAGAAACCGAAGGGCAGAAAGTACAAGAAGTCATTCAACGCAATCATCGCTGATTCAGGGATCGAGTCCGAATACAGTTCGGACGATCTCGAATCAGACGAAGATGGTAACCTCTCGGGGGGGCAACAGCATTTAAGCAACCAGCTCCAACTCCTGCAATTACAACATCAGTTACAGCAATTCGGACAGACTGTACGGCATCGTAGAGATGCCTTACCACCGCCGACTAGACGCCGCGCTGGCGGGCAGTCATCGACTTTGGACATTTTAGCTGCTCAGCGCAGGACTTCGGCCGCCACTCGTCGACCCGATCACACGCCTGTGGGACGTAGTCGTCGTCTCGGTGATCTTGACACGAATCTGGATCTGACCTTTGATGGCACTCAGAAACCACACAAGAAGGATAAGGGGATACAGAAGGCATCCAGGCTCGCCTTTAAACGGGTCGATCAAGTGTGGGACAACAACATCCATAACTACAAGTTGCAGGATACAGCCGAGCGTACCATTAATGCACGCTACGACGAGTTCCTGTTCCATATCCGCAGGACTTTTGACTGGGAGGGGAAGTATAAGGCGACACTTGTCGACATCAAGAGCAAGCCTCTCCGTGAGTGTTTGCAAGCTGTGATGGGTAACGTCAAGGGAGTCAGCTTGGTTGAGGAGACGCCCAAACTCGACCCGAATATGCTGTTCCTGTATGCCGCTGCCACGCTACTCCGTACTCTGAATAGTGGCTAACGTCTACTTAGTTACCTCGAGGATCTTCGCACCTATCTCAAAGGTCTGAAGAAGGAAAAACCTTCCAGCGACAGTAAGCGCCAGCGCAAGAAGCAACGAGACCACATCGAGTCCAAGCGGCAGCACTTGAAGGTCCTTGTCCAATACATCGACAAGGACTATGCCGACGTGAAGAAAAGCCTCTACCCTATGCTGGAGAACGGTCTCATCACCTTTGACCTCTTGTGGGCTTTGTGGAAGCCTAACACCCTAGCCTACACGACTACGTACGGGTCACCCGACGAGCCCCGAGTGTTTAAGGTCGAGATGGCCGAGAAACAGTCTAGTATAATGTACGGCGATTCCTTCTACATCGACGGGAAGTACTTCGATTATGACGGAAAGCAGTTCGGCTTTGGCAACATGTCCGAAGAACTCAGCGACTTTCGAGGTGCCCGGAAGATCACTAGCCTCGACTGCTATCCCTTAAAGTACCACAGGGACGAGACGCAACTGCGGAAGGACTTGATCGATCGTGGCAAGAAGTTCGTAGCGCTTAGCGGCGTGAACTATAAGAATCACCAGGGTTTGGCATACTACAAGAAGAAGAATGCAGTCGTCAAGGTCAATATCAACGGCCGCATTATGATTGACCCGCAAATTCATCGTCGCATCAATCCCAACTATCCCGTCTCTATGGTTCGCCCGAAGGATCATGACGTGCTTTCGACTGACGAGGGATCAGCTGATGACTCTACTGGCTGCGGCTGCGGCTCGGAATCTGAACTCGATGAAGCACTTGAGGGCGGAGAGAAGGTCAAATACGTGACAAATGCCTTCAAGGACGGCAAGGGCAAGGTTGCGCTCCTCCGCGTGCCTAAATTGGACGACGACGAAGAATGCAACAAGCGACGTTTGGACCAAGTGGCCGGGAAAGACGAGGATGTGCAAGAGGACAGGAGCAGCGATCCTGGTGCTGCAGGCAGGAAGAATCCACCCGAGTTCGGCGACGAAGAATATCTCATTGCTTCGCCGGTAGTTCTCGGTTTCGCATTTGCCGAGAAGATGTGGCTGGAATTCACCGTCTCCGGTGTCAAAGAAATCCAGTGGAACCAGAATGCATACCCGTCGTTGGCACTCGAGCCCAAGACAAAGGACATAGTGAAGGCATTGGTCGAGTCCCATAAGTACCACGCAGCAGAGAGCATCGATGATGTGATTCAGGGCAAGGGCAAGGGCCTCGTTGGTACGTTGTTTCACACCAAACCGGCGTTACGGGTGCGTCTTGATTCACTAACCATTCTTATCTGCAGCGGTCCTACACGGTCCCCCGGGAACCGGCAAGACTCTCACGGCTGAAGGCATCAGTGAGTTACTTAAGTGCCCACTATACATGGCCTCAGCTGGCGAGCTTGGTACGGACTCCCGATTCCTTGAGAGTGAGCTCCAGAAGATCCTGGACATATGCCATGCTTGGGGAGCTATTCTCCTCCTGGATGAGGCCGACGTTTTTCTGGAGAAGCGCAACATGCATGACATCCACCGGAACGCTCTTGTGAGCGTATTTCTTCGACAACTCGAATATTTCCAAGGCATCCTTTTCCTTACGACGAATCGCGTTGAGGTAAGTGCTAGTCAAGCATTGGCTGTGTCTTCAATTGTTGTAGGATGTTAGCTTATAGACATCGTCAGACCTTCGACGATGCTTTCCAGTCGCGCATTCACATCGCGCTCCGCTACGATAGTCTTGATCAAAAGGCCAAGAAGTCCATTTTCAAGATATTCATTGAGCGCGTTCGCGTCCTCGAAAAGATAGACCTGATGCCGTTTACCGAAGAGGACTTCAATATCTTGGCACGCCATGAGCTCAATGGCCGCCAGATCAAAAACACGGTACGCACCGCACAGGCTCTTGCAGTCAACAAAGGAGAACCACTGTCTATGAGTCACATTAGGCAGGTACTTGACGTTCAGATGAGCTTCGACCGCGACCTAAAGGGAGGGACGGGGTACCAGGATGCCATGAGGAGCTATTTCTAAGTTCCCAGGGAGTGTTTCGAAGCCATAGCCAGCGCCTTGAGTGATAGACATGGTAGCTTTGCTCATTTCTGTCACGGACGGAGGTTTCTTCTGGGTTGCACTAGGAGTTAGGGGGCCGACATACGCTTCGGAGGGTTTGACTTCGAGGACGTCGGATCTCCATTTATAGCGTTCCTTCATTCGATAGCGAGGTATACTTAAAGAATAGGTCTGCTTTAAGAAATGGTTTGCCCTTCGGTCTGCGTCTTCGGCATCGGGTAAGCGAACGGTGCCAGTATACAGACCCGGCCAGATATACCTTGCGCCGTGTTCGTTGTATTGTGTTTCGAAGCATATTGATAAATTGGCAATCAAGATCAGACGATCAAACAATCAGCTACGTACTAGAACTACCTTAGACGGCAGCCTCGAAAGAAAGTTAAGCTTCGGTCTGGTGAGACAGCTAACCCCTGCATTCCGTCCCGTCCATCTTGGTGTGGATCCGCGGGATCTAATAGCACGCTAACAAGAATCTGTGAGTTGTCGTTCTTCGTGATCGACGTCATTTTGCCAAGGGCGCCAAGACCGCCCAAACAAGAAGCTAAGCTCTCTCGAGGTTCCCTGAATCTAACTCTAGTGTGGTTTTCCCACTCGTGTGGGTTGACCGTTGACCGTACTGATTCCTGGATATTCACTCGTTTCGAATTGCTTTTTTGGCTTTTACATCCTACGAAACATTTTGCGTGTCGTATGCAAGACTCTTGATCGAGGCTCTCACGATCTGTGATCGCTAACAAGGACAAGTGATGCCAGCCAGGTTCAACGTCAAGCGGCTCTTGGGCTGGGAGAATCACCCAAGTCATGACCACAACGACCACTGGTGGCGCGAGCGCCAACGACGTGAGTGCTCCTTCTGGCACTGTCTTCGTTATATCTAGCAGCAGCTAATCAGGTGTGTGTCCTTGGAACTTTGAAGTCCTTCCAGCCTACACCCACGAGTCCGTCGAGTCAGCCATCCCCGCACCGAATGTGACCAAGGTTGCACTTAGACTCCGCCATTTGATCGAGGAGTGTGTGCCATGCGAGCTCGAGGAGGAACAGATCACTCGCCCGCACAGCAAAATCATAACCAAGAAGGTCATCCAGGCCGCCAAGGAAGCTGGGGGGAGCGAACACCGGGCCTGCGTCGTCTACTGTCTCCTCGTCAATAAGCGATGGTGGAAGCACCAGGTAAGCTCAACAGCACCACAGCAACCAAGGCACAGGATGCTGAATTTTTAGTCCTTGGTTGAGCTCTGGGATGCCGACCTTCACAAAGTTAGAGCAGTGGCATGCGAGGTGATTGCTAAAGCCATGTTGGTGCCATTATATTCCTCAATGCTCTCCGTTTGTCTGCTAATGCACCCCGATTCTTCACAGCATCGAAAGTGAGGATGACATGTCTTACTTGCTCCATGCCGTCTTGCTCAAGCGATACTCTATCATGGTTGGTGGTCGTGCCACGCCGCCATCGAATGTCATAGAAAAGGCCGTGGATATGCATGCGCTCCGCGTCATTGCCACCTCCGGTTACCAGAAATGTATCAACTACCTTTGGAGAGGCTGGCTTGTTCAAGACGAAAATGACCCTGCCAGCTTTGTCGACTACAAGGGCAAGGATGACGTCTCCTTCCTGGCGCACCTCGACCCAGACCGCATGCGAGCTCCAATGTATCAGAATGCGGCTCAGATGATGTTCTCGCTGATATACTTGGGTCTCTACACGGGTGCCATAAACACGGTCAACCCTGGTGGTGACGTCGACATTGTCGAAGCTCTGCTCTACATCTTCACCCTCGGGTTCATATTCGACGAAATCACGAAGTTCTGGAAGGCTGGCTATCACATTCTTGGCTTCTGGAATGCCTTCAACAGCTTACTCTACGGTTTGCTCACTGTTAGTCTGGTACTGCGGTTTATCGCCTTCAGCCATCCCTCCCAGGATCCGGACAGGTTGCGGCACCACTACAACACTCTGAGCTACAACTTCTTGGCTGTCAGTGCTCCGATGTTCTGGATACGACTGCTCTTATATCTAGACAGCTACCGATTTTTCGGAGCAATGCTAGTGGTCCTCAAGGTTATGATGAAGGAGTCCATCATATTCTTTGCCCTTCTCTTCGTCATTATCATCGGGTTTTTGCAGTCCTTTATCGGACTGGACTACGCCGACGATCAGGTAGCAGGCGATGTTGCCTTCATTATCAAGTCTATGGCAAATGCAATCATGCAGGCTCCTGATTTCAGCGGTTTCGATAAGTTCCAGCATCCGTTTGGGCTAATTCTCTATTACTGCTTTACCTTTATTGTCATGGTACGTCCCGCCACCTGTTGCCGCGGTACTTTCCTGCTCACTCACACATGTTACAGGTCATCCTTCTCAACATTCTTATTGCCTTATACAACTCGGCCTACGAGGATATATACGATAACGCCGACGACGAATTTCTCGCCCTCTTTTCGCAGAAGACCATGCAGTTTGTCCGAGCCCCGGACGAGAACGTCTTCATTCCGCCATTCAACCTCATTGAGGTGTTTTTGCTCGCCATCCCTCTGGAATGGTGGATGAGCAAGAAGCGATATGAGCGTCTCAACGACATTGTCATGGGCATCATTTACTCCCCTCTCCTCCTCGCTGCTGCATATTTCGAGATGCGGACCGCTAGGGATATCAGAACCAACCGCTCGCGTGGCGATGAAGATGATGATACGGTGGAAGAGTGGGAGCAAATGGCGGCCGAGGTTGATTTCGAGGCTGACGGCTGGAACAAGCGCGTTGACACTGCCAAACCCAACGTCGAGGAGGAGGCTGCCGTCGTCGAAGTCAGGAAACTGCAGACCGAGGTCGAGAAGTTGAAGGAGATGATAGAACAGCTACACAAGGCTGTCAATCCCGGGGAAGGGAATAGCTCCCAGTCATGATAGGACTCGACATGGTCTTAACGTCGTAGGGAAGACGGGTATACTGAGTTAGCAAGGCGCATTGGCTTCGATTACTGGCTGTCCATTCCGCGAGATGCTTAGGACATAATCAATACAAACTCGGAGGCACCAACAACAAGATTGTATAAGTTGAGGCCAAAAGCCTAGCCCCCACGATCTGTATGCGCGGACTTGTTTCATCATTGTCCAACGAGGTATGAAAGGACAAATGGAAACAAGTCAAAGGAGGCTTAACATATGAACATGACGGCACGGACGACAAGAACATGAACGCCACTTGGGACTCAGCGACGCCAATGCGCACAAATCTCGATACCAGCACAACAATATTGCCCAGGGACTAGAATAGCCAACAGAATCCTTTTAGGTAGAAATAATAACTTCATCTTTAAGCAAACTGCATAGAAGCGTGTATACACGTTTCAAAATCAATCACCACTGCCCGGTTGAATCAAGCGAGTGTGTCGATGGGCTTGACAACAAGGAAGACCGAGGTGGGGTGCGGGAAAGGACTTGCAAGCCAAATCACGCTCCTATCTCGTAAATGACATCCATCCTAGGACAGACTTCCTGCCACGAACCATACAGAGGGCTAGAGGTGCTGTGTTGTGGCCTTCTCCCGTTCCCTTGCCACCTCCCTCTCCCTCCTTACCTCAGCAGCGTCTTCCAAGTCCTCGTCACTGAGACCCATACCCATGCGTTCGCGGCGGTGAATAGCCTCGGCGATGATGTCTTCCCCGGCCACTTCGCGTACGTCGGCGTCATGCGCAACGTCGAATTTACGCCGAAGGTGCTCGGGCCCGATAAGTGTTAGGATAATGACATAGGCAAAGACACACCCCATAAAAATGCAGATGACGTTGCCATATTTGTACCGTCGCGTAGTTCCCTTGGGGGGGAGAGGAAAACGCTCGCCGATGGTACTCTCGATTGTGGAGGATGCTGATGATACCAAGTTTCCGAGTTGATATGATGTGCCGACGACAAATGTCCTGAAAGCGCCAGGCGATAGCTCCATGAGATGTATGGGGATGACACCCCATGCCCCCTGGACACAGAATTGCTCGAAAAAGGCTGCAGCTATAACGGCCTCTGACGTGACGAACGTATAAGGGTACAGCAAGGCGCCACCAATGATGGACATGACGATAATGCTGAAACGTCGACCGAAGACCTGTGAGTAGAAGCCTACGACTGTGCCACCTAGCATCGCTCCAAGATTAGCCACGACCTGGGTCACGGTAACTTGGTTGGCGGTGAAGTTGAACTGGTTGGTTAACATGGTCGGATACAGATCCTGCGAGCCGTGCGACATGAAGTTAAACCCTGCCATCAGCAAGACGAGGTAGGTCAAGAGCAGCCAATGACGGCGCAAGGCCACCTTGCCCTCAAGCAGGAATGTCTTGGACACGCTTTGTCCACCGGTCTGTGCGGTGCGCCGGACGCTTTCATGCTGTTGGTACGTTTGGGTTTCCGGTAGCATCAGACGCCATAGGATGATGAGTACCGGCGGACCAGCGCCGAACCAGAAAAGGGGGCGCCAACCGTGCGACGTCGTGTTCACCAAGCCCCTCGCGAAGGCGGTTGCCAGAAGATAGCCAAAGGCGTAACCTTGCTGGAGGATACCACTCATCAGCCCACGAGTTTCCTCGGGCAGGTCCTCCAGTGCTGTCGCCGCAGCATTGCCGTACAAACCACCCATCTGTAGTTCCGAATTAGTCGAGGGTTAGGGTAAGCAGGAGAGATTCGGTGAGGGGTCTGGGCTTTACTCACGGCGATACCGAACAGGGCTCGGCAAGCTAGGAACTGGCTATATGTGCTGCAGAACCCGGTACCCTATAATTGAATGCATGATTAGCTCCATTGTTGCCACTTCTCTCGCTTTGTTTCGATGCCTTTGCCTTTCTCATCCGAATCAAAGCTTGTCTCTTTCCCCATTCCACACTGCGACAAGCTCCCGTCGGCACTTGCGACTTGGCGCCCTCGCCAAGCGATGATGGCGCATTTTAGCTCGGCATAACATGAGGGGTTACGGATGATGACGACAGACGGCCTCGTGTGGTCCACAACTTCATTGCGGAGATTGCGGAGAGACGAACACATGACTCGATACACAGCAAGGAGGAAGTCGGATGCTTACCAGCTCCAGAATGATAAACAAAATGTTGTTGACGATGAAAGGCCATTTGCGCCCATAGCGATCAGCAGCAATTCCAAAGATGATGGAGCCAACTGAACGAAACATGAGCACAAGAGTGATGCCCCAGGTGATGTCAGTATTGCTACGGCCAAAGGTCTTAGCAAGGTCGCTGACAGTGAGCGAGACGGTGAAGAAATCGAAGGCATCCCATGTCTACAAGTAATTCTCCAAGTCAGCGCAACCAGGAACGACAACAACAATGACCAGCAATTGGCCCAGCTTGCGGGAACCATACCCAAGCAATGAATGCAACGCCGAAAAAGGCCCATTGACGCCCAGAGATCATGCGAAGAAGGGTGATGGGGTTCGGCACAGGGGTCATAGGCGGCTTGAGACTGCTGAAGCGGCTGGCTATGTACTTGGCCGGCGACATGCCATGGTGAGGAGGATGGTCCTGCTCGATGAAATGACCGCCATGGTTGCCGTTATGAGCGGCGTCGACGCTCGATTTCTCCATGTCGGTGGCCATCTTCGCAAGGGCCTCTCGGTGGAGAGGAATAGGGAAGACGCGAGAGTACCCTCGTAATACGCAGATAGTGAGATCCGATGCTAAGGGGGGCTCCGTCCGGAGCTGGGCGCAGGTATTTTTCTTCTTCGAAGAGGATTCGGGTGGAAAGGGGCGGGGAGCCTCTTGATATATACCTCTACCAACAAATCTCCCTTTGTACAGATCCAGCAATCTTGGAGCAAGTGATCAAGCTGCAGATCTCTTCGGATGCGGGGTCGGGAGTTGCAGCGGTGTAAAGGCAGGCAGGGCTGGCAGGATCAGGATATGTGGGAGTGAGACAAGCCCCCGACGTTGCATTGGAGGTGGCACGCCGTTGGTGACGGACGGGGCAGCGGACGGGCAAGCGGACGTGTCGACGAGGTGGGAGGCGTGGAGGCAACGCCGAATGCCGTACAACAACAATAAGAAGATGGCACCACCACGATACACGACATATGTACCTACCTAGGTACCTAAGGTTACCTACACTGTATCATCTCCAAATCAATTACCCCGAGCTACGTCTTGAATTCCCTCGCTCGCGCCTCGTCTTGACTCTCGCGGGCTTTTTCTTGAGTAAGGTAGTAAGTAGTCCTAGACAGGAAATGGCTCGTGTGTGTAATAATCACATATTCGCCGCCTGATCAACTGCATGACAGCCATGATTGTCGAGGTAGCTCTAGTAGCACGAAGTACGAGGAGAGTGCTCTGGTAGGAGGAGTCGCTTCTTTGTTCTACTGTGTAAGCTTCCCCGCACATCATCAGCCAATAGTGTTAAGCTTTTCTCCACAATAGCTTATTTTGCACTTGCCCTTTGACCCAAGCATTGGCAAACTGGGCTGACTCAGTCTTCGGGACGGAGATGTCCCCGAATCTGCACGAGGATCCCCGATTCTGAGAAAGATCACATCAGGATCAAACATCATAAGGTACGGTAGCTCCTTGATTTTATAGATCAGTTCCCAAAGATTACCAGATGAGCCGCATGCAGGTAATGCAAACTCTCTTCACTGGGAAGCCATACTTGACTGATCCATCCATCCCCTTCAGAAAAATAAGCTACAACCTGGAAGCCCTTTTGTCTGCTCTGATACCTGCTATATCGTACATAGAGTCTAACGCCCAAACCTCAGACTCAACAGTGGCCTTCATTATGCCCGTATCAGCAATACCGCCCATGCAGTATCTCCCATGATACTTCATTCGAGACAGACTTTTCGCCCTATCACCAGGCAACCAGACAGACTATCGCATCAACCCGGATGCAGGTCAATTGAGATGCGCAACTGCTGTTCCCAAAGGAGCATAACACGCGAAAATGACGCTGAGAAATACAATCACCATAGAACATATCATCCCATCAGCCCAGAGCACCGTGCGAAAGCAAGCAGGACGCCATGTTCACACTGTTTCAACCACATGGCGAATACCAAAAAGACACGTCAATATCGTACATGCACTCGGCCTAGTTCGGGGCGCTGCTCTTTTTGGTTAGCAAGGACGCTCATGACGAGGCCCGAGGAGCGTAACTCACACGCCACCCCCCATGAAAGCTGCAAGATCATCCAGTTCTAACAGCTGGCGCTCAAAGGCCGCACAGAGCTCAACTGAGGTCATGTCGAAATCCGAACCGATGTTGTTATTGGCCGGCATTGGTCCACCGACGGCCGAGTTGGAAGAAGCTGGGTCGGGCGAGTCCATCTTCATAGGAGGGCCCGGGGGCGGGCTCCCAGACGCTGGTGTCGAGGCGCCAGCGGATCCGCCATTGATGGTTGTAATTCCAGGTCGTCTAGGCAAAGGGGGCTCGCTCTCCGGCCGTTCAGATTGCGGTACAGGGCCTTGCGAGTCCCGGGGCTGCGAGGGTTCATACTCGACAGCGTCCATGCTGGTATCAGGCTGGCTGCCAATGTCGTCCTTAACCGACGGCGACCGCTGGTGATTGGCCTTACTGCTGTTTTCCCTGACGTCGCGGTCTCTGACTGAGCTATTAGCATCGCCAAGGACCTTGGCCATCACCGCAAGATGTCTTTGCCAGGGAACCACGAGGGGCCAAGACTCGGCCCCATCATGCATGAATCGAAGACTGTCCCGAACGATATTCGAAGCTGACTCGGAAACGTTCGCCGGCGCAAGCCCTTTCAGGGCTAAGTAGGCAACGGTCGACCCGGCCGTGAAGGCCGAGAAGAGCATGAAGATGGGAAAGCAAAGAATATTGTCCTTGTCGGCGCCCTGCTCGAGAGCCAAGAGGCTATGGATGATGCTATGCGAGGCCGCAAAAATGCGGTCCACTGTCTGGAGATGCGCGTGTGATGAAAGCTTCCAAGCCTCGAGCGTAAATGCCTCGGCTGAGACTAGCTGCAGAATACGACGCCGATTGACAAAGATTGTGCCACAGTTAAGTAGACAGTGAATCATTGCGTAAGTGTAACCGCTTCCCATAGTGATGTGCAGGTGGATCTGGCCAGGCTTGTCGGCGAAATGCACGGGCAAGGACAGTCGGATTGCCTCAATGTCATCCTCCAAGGCCAGGCATTGATCCTCGGAGAAGCTATCGAGATTAGTTGTCGTCATCATCTCCACAACATTGCGCCACGCTTTGGTGGCCAATACGATGTGGCCATATTCGCCGACATCGCTCAATGGCGCAGACGGATCCGTGGCCGCGGACGGGGGCGAGCCATTCAGGGTACGGACGAATACAGGGCTGCCGAAATGGTAGTTCATGTCGGGGCATGGCAGCGACACATCACGCACATCGAGCGATGATAAAGCAGGATGGCGGCCGGGGCTGCTGGTGAGAAAGCAGTCGAGGATGTAGATGAGCCACAGTGTCCGCCGAAAGGACTCGTCCTGAAGAAATTGTTCCGGCTCGGTGGTTTGGTGATGGGTATGGACAATGCGATACATCTGTGCCATGCGTGCGGCCTGCCCAAGATAGATGTAGGCGCGAACAGCATTCCGACAACCCCATTCGTGGATGACGAGCAAGCAGAGCGACTGAATGTCCGCAAGGCTGGGTTGGTCTAGAGCCTGCATGATGGAGTTGATTGTTTTGGTTGCGAAATGTTCTGCTGCAGCAGAACCTCCGCCATGACCTCCATACCGGCGAATCATCTGCGGAGAATGGCTGCGTGGCACTGGTCAGCATGGAGAAGCATATGGAGAGCGGTCTCAGTCTCCGCAAGTCTCAGCCCTGACTTACCGTGCGGCAGTCGTAAGCAGCGCGTTGATCATGGTAGGATCCAAGGTAGCGCCCCTGAGCTGCTGGAGGAAGGACGGCTTGTGGAAGGCAATACATGCCGGCAGAGTCTTGGAGATGACGCGCTCGCATTCTTGCATCAGTTCGGGCGTGAGTCTATTGATGCTGGTTAGCTAGAGAGATTCATAACGTGGATGACAGCACGGGAAGGGTAAGATAGAGCGGCATCAGTGTGCCTTGTTCTAAGGTGGGACGCATGTCAAGACGGAATAAGAAGCCCAAACAACAGGGCAAGTCTTTCGATTAGAAAGCCAGGAAACATAGAATGGATGCCGTTTATACAGGTCCTATTCCAAAAGTGGTGCGGTATTGGGGTGATATAGTGGAGGTAAAGGATGAAATAAGATGCGACTAGGTTGTGGGGAAGATCTTGCCGGTGGCCGACATGACCGGCGCCAGCTGGGTCCGTTTTCGAGGTGGGGCAAATATGTTCGGAATAGGAGGACGGGGAAACTGTGCACGGAGCAAGTGAAGGCGGTTTGGTGGAAATTGCCGGCACGGGAAAGAACTGGGGCAACACAACTCCGAAACGCCACCGAAAGGCGACGAAGGGACACGCGTGTCAAAAGAGTCCTGCGTAAAAATAAAAAAAAACCACCGGAACAGCTGGGGAATTGCGCACAACGGCCGACCCGCCACTGGCAGTCGCGGCAACCCAAAAAGCAGATTTGAATCCACGTCCAAAATAACCAGAGTAGCAGTTAAGAAACCAAGGACGCCTTTAGGAAAAGAACAGGGGGAAATGAAATACAGACATACTTTTCGGTGCTCGATGAGACATGGCGAGACACAGATGAGGCTGAAGGACCCTGGCGCTCACTGGATCCGCCGCCGCCATTGTGTCTCTCGCTGGGTAGAGACTCGCGCGATCTCTGGGGAACTCGGACTGGCGTGACATGATGGCCGCCGTGGCTCATGGACTCCGATGGTAGATAACAGTCATGCAGCCCCTTGGCGCAGTTCTTGCACGGAGCTCTGCCGTTCTCGTACACGCATTTCGTCTTGCCCTTGCGGCAGCGCACACACGCACCACCGGCGCGCAAAGCCGTCGACCGCACCACCGAAGAAGACGACATGATTGATAGTGTCGGCGTACGAGGAGCAAGTGGCCGGATACGCGACGAGCAGCGATACCTGATGAGTTGATGCTTGTGATTGTGGGTGGAAAGTGACCAGAGAGCTTCGGACAAGACCGCGCCGGAACCCGCGCCGGCCGGGAGGTGCGGGTCTAATTGTTGATGCACAAGAGAAATATAAAAAAAATAATTCAATACTTTCACGAAGTCAAGTCGCGCCGAGATGGTGCAAGAGTTGATTACTTTGGTACGGAGGATGAACCCGGGGAACGGTGTCAGAAGGAGGAGGAGAAAGTAATGTGGAAAAGGAAGAACGGAAGGCGGATGGGGGAGGATGGGGTAAAAAGGACACGGGCGGAGCTTGCGATCCTCAGGCGCTCAGGAAGCGAAGGGCGGCGGCAGGACCAAGGAGAAGGGGTACGAGCCTGGAGAAAGATTCCACAAGGACGGACGGATCGGCTGATGCTGCCGGGCCTGCCAGCGAAAGTCGGAAAGTGGGGACAAGACTTGCTGAGGGCTGGGGGTCTTGGCTCGAGCTTCGACGGCCGTGGGCGGTAAAATTGGTTGCCAGCCCGCCCGTTCCTTCTTCCTTGGGGGGGGGTTTTTCTTGGCCAGTTTCCTTCGGGTTCGAGTTGTACAAATAATCGAAGGTGAGTTCCTTGAACCGTGGCCTTGACAGCACAATCTCAATTTCATCTGTCCTCTTGCCCCTGGGTTTTCCCAAGAAGAATGAGAGGAAAATTGCCTGTTTTCGTCCAAATAGGGATCCAAAGTAGGTGCAGCCGGAAGGTCACTGGCGCCGGCTGCACACACGGTGGTTTAAGCTCCGAGAAGTGCTGATTGGAGTTTGAAGGCAGCAATCATCTCAGCCTCTACTAGGTCGGCCTATTTCTCTGGAGGCAGCTCAGCCGCGGTGCTAGCTGATGGCCCCAAGGCAACCTAATAATAATGGTGCTCCTGGCTGCTGCGGCCATTTTTTGGCGCTTCCTGACACGGAACCGGGATCGAATCTCACGGTCCACCACCCAGAAGTACCTCCGGCCCTCCGTGCTTCTTGAGCAATGGCCCCACCCTCTCTACTGCTAATTCCAGGTTATGCCACGAGTTTATTTATCATCACACATTTCCGCAAAACAGAAAAAGAAATGGAAGCAATGCATCTTCCAGTTGTGGCGTTCACATCCACATCGGCCGATTTGCGCCTACCTAACTACGGGCTGCCTCGCCCGCACCGATCATTTTTTTCACTGAGGACGGCCGGCACAGCGTTGTGGGCCGTCTACCGGTACGGCTGCACAGTGATAGGGCACACCAGTGTGCATTATGTAGCGTTTACCCGCCCACCTATTGCCAGAACCTACCGAAACACGATCATCGACCCAGAACTGCCGCCGGTTGATCAGCTCTCGGGGGAGTCGGGGCGGCTTCTCAGCTCAATTCTCGCCCAGGAAAGTGCGTGGTGTCGCACTTGAACTTACAGTCCGCGGCTTTTGCCAAGTTCTCATTCTCGCAGTCCAAGAGGTCCGCAATTTCCGAGGCCCAAAGTTTCTGTCATCGGACCGTGTTTGCCTTGATTGCTTTTCGTCAGTCTCGGAAGGAACAAAAATCACGGGGCGGCCATGTGCTCCGAAGTACGGATACGATGTACAGCCATGTCTCGTACATTTGCCGTCCATTTCGGCCGGAAAGCTGAGTCGTCCCTCCTGATGATAATGATGGGCTCACCGATCACCGATGTCCTTTTTCTCAATGGATGCTCAGGACCAAAAGGTACGGCACGAAAGTGGATCAACAAGAAAGCCGCTACGGCCTCCCGTCCTACCTCTGCGAAACCATAAACCGCGGTCGAGCTGCCGACATGTCCGTGTCTTGGTCGCTGTATGTCTCCCCGGACGCTGCTGCTAAATGTATGTACGAAACACACCAGATTACTCCGGCTAAACCCCATCACCCAAATGCACAATAAAAAGGACCAGCTCTCACAATTATCTACCGCTGTATTGGGTTCCGGCAGCTGAGTGTTCTCTGGGCCGAGCACACCCTGTTGTTGGCCTTGTTGTCGCGAGCCACGGGGTAGACACAGTCTGTAAGCCAATGAAGGGGGGGACATCATCGGGCGAAACCCGAAGCGCCCTCGGAACACAACAGTGATGCGAGAATCTATTGGAGTTCGCTGCTCAAGAACCGGATGCAGGGGCTGACCACTATCGTGTCTGTCTGCGGCCGACAAACTGTAAGGTAGGTAGGTCATGTCTCATTTTCTTGAGCCGGAACAGTTACAACACCGGAGTTCAACCCGTACTTGTCTGCGTCGGCAGCAAGCGAGTATGCCTTCAAAACGCGACATGGATGGAAAGAACGGTGCTTTGGGTCCCTGTTCGTGCCTCGGACCTGAGCCAGGGGAACAGTGGGAAGAAGCCGTGCGACCGACGGGACCGGCGTTCCTGACGAGGTTACATTATCGCTTCCCTCCTTCCCCAACTTGTCCCTCCGGCCACAATCACTACGCGGCGAGCTTGGGACAAATACGTTAGTCTAACAATTGTCGAGCCTTCTCTTATCCCAAACACAGCCACCGGGTTGTTATCACGAATCGCCGAGTCCCCGGAATATTCAAGACCCCTGTTATGATGGTGGTGCCAGCCAGCCTTGGCCAGGCCTGATAACGCGGGTGGCGGATCACCACTGGAAGCTGAAAAGCGAGTGACGATGATGCCATGTTGGTAACCTTGCTGAGTGAATTCCTGGACAACGGAGCCCGGGTCAGGTTCCCAGCCCCCACCAGGGGTGGCCGCCACCGAATGAGTCTCCAGTTTTTCTACAACGGGTCTCGGAGACGCGCGCTGCGCGCTGCGCGGTTTGAAAACGCGGGGGCTCCAATTCCGTTCGCCAACGCCGGCGTAAGTATATTTATTCTGGTAGGTAAGGTATGTATGTACTTTCTATTTCTACTGGATTGTGCGACTGATGCGAAAAGACTTGCCAAAATAAAATACCAACTTCTGCAGCTGCAGTATCTCTCTCTCGTTGCTCCTCCTTCGTCTGCTTCTTTCTGTTTCTCCACGATCAAGCCTGTGGACCATCCACCGCTACGCCACTTTGATATACCTGATAACTGTGACCAGCATCAATCTAGTCAACAGCCTGGAACTTAATGCTGGAACCGGAAGTCCAGTCGTTTATTCCCCTCGTCCTTCGTTGTGGCCAGGTACACCAGCCGCTCGTCTTCACTCATTGACTCCCACTTTCGATCTCGCTGCTTGTTCCGCCCGACATAGTACACCTTGACGAGCAGGTACAGGACGATGTTCATGCAGTTGATTGCAAGGAGTTGTCTGTTACCTCGTCTGTAAAGAGGAGCGTCATCTGCACGCGCAGTTAGTCATAAGACTGAAACACGGTCAGTGTACATCCAAACTCACCCGAGCGGTAGATGTTTGACGAGATAATACCGCTGGCTTGCACAAACATGTTATAGCAAGCAGCAGATACGGTCCGAGACCTGACCGTGTTCGAGTTTCGCGAGTTCCAGCCGACTTGGATCGGGTGTGCTAGCGAGCTGTTAGCAAGAGAAGGGCCCAACAACAAAAGAAGCCTAGTTGTGGCAGAGGAACTCACCGCTTGGATAGGCAAGCAAAAGGGTCGTCACGGCATATATCACCCATCTGCTGACTGAGCCTGTGTTCGCCACAGTCAGGTAGATGAGGAATGGGAGTGCCCAGATCTGGCCAGACAGGGACACAAACGTCAGCTCTCCAACAATCTCGGCCAAATACGTGATGACCATCATCGTTATCACTATATCGTGTCAATAATCTTGCACGTCTTCCAATGACACATCCCCAACCGGGATACATACTGTGGAGGACGGTGTACGGGATCGTCAACAGGTTGGATTGGAAAGTGTCGAATCCAAGGGCTTTGAGCGACAATGTCAAATACTGCGCTGGCGGCGTCATTGGTATCTGGAAAGACAAGCCGAGGATGTAGAGAGGCCTAGCAGCATGTCAATGATCTGAATGTAAGCGCCGGCTTTCGCACCATGCCTACTCACCACAGATCATAGTCCTTCAGGCTTTGCCACAAAAGCTTGGGGGTCACCGGTTGACGGTTATGCATGCTACTCTTGCTTGGATCTTCCCGCAGCACTCTGTTGACGATTATCTTCTCTTCCCTGTGGGCCGTGTCAGAAACACTCGAGACGGAAGGGCTCACAAGGTTGTGGAGCGACTTGCCTTTCACTGAACCAGCCCTTCTTACCTCTGAACCAACTAGCAGTAGCGCAGGGTCCAGCGGGCATCAACAGGAACGAAAAAAAACCGATAACAAGTGTGAGCAGGCCCTACAAGTTTCATTGTTAGTTTAAAGTCTGGTGTCTGTCTTCAGGTCATGGAAGGGCTGCGAACCTCGATCAAAAATAGCCACCTCCAGCCGGACTGTCCGCTCACGCCCCTCATATGGAGGAGTCCGTACGCGAAAATGGCAGAGAGGATGTCGGCGATACTCATTGCTGTCCAGAAGAAGCCGAGTCGGAGAGACAACTCGTGATGCTTGTAGAAGTATGACAGATACAGAATCACCTGCGGGTAGCTTTGGTTAGTCGCCATCGTTGAACGTGAATGACCTTCGGCTCATCCTTACATCGGGAATGAAGCCACCCTGGAGGATACCAAGGAGGGCTCGAGTGACGAGAAATGACTCTCGTCCGGTCAGACAGTATTGCGAGCTCGCAACGATACTCCATAGTACCATCTGGGCTGGAATCCAGCGATCAGGCCCGACCCACTTGGAGACCAGTTGAGATGGCAGCTCAGCACAGAGGAAGGCGAGTTTGAAGACAGTGTTCCCGAGATTATAATCTGTTCGGCGTGCCAGTCAGATATCATGTGTCAACGACAGCACTCAGACGGCGGGGACGCTTTACCATTAGTAGTCATCTTCAGCTCGGAAAGAAAGTTATCCGTCAAGGCCTGGCCGAGATTTGCACGATCCAATTCAAGGGACATGAACATGATGCAAGCCCAGATCATAATGCGGACGTCGATCTTGCGCACCAATCGGTGCTCTTCCCCCCATGACCATCTTGCCTGCGGGTCGAAGCGGTGGAGGTTTTCCCTGACTGCTGGTTAGCCCACGGCATGACCAAGGGGGGAAGTGACCTCTGCATACCAGTCAGCTCTGGGCTGGTACTTCTCTGCCGTCTCTGGGTCATCGAAGACGCTCGTCTGAGTGGCAATGGCATCTGGGTCGTAAGAGTTGACGCGCTGGAACCAAAACCGCTTTTCATCGAGCGGGGCGCCTAATGGAGGGGAGTTACTATCGAGGGATGTAGTTGACGAGTTCGTCTCTTGCGTCGTCACGACGGCTTTCTCCTTGGTTAGGACTGTCGCCATGTTTGGTGTCTGGAGTCTGTCAGCCTCTGGTACCAATCAGCCTCTGGTCGGCTATAGTACTTCGGCTGGTTTGATTCGGGAGTCTGGAAATTCATGTTCTCAAATGGGACGGATGCAGCAGGATTTATGGAAGCACACGCCTGGGACTGAGGCAACGGGAAGCAACCCTACGCAACCTTTGCCAAGCACGGTTACATGGCGAAAATAGTCCACGATATGGCGTGTGTGACGATGGAGAACACCGTACTTGAGAGGCCACAGGCTGGCAACCTTGCCAATGTGTCCCTCGGCTGTGGGCTTCTGCATTCTCGCTCCCGGGCGACTGGTACATGGGAGTCCTCGACGATCTAGCTTCTCACACTGATGCTCTAACCAGCGCCACAAAACCTATTTGCCTCCCGAGGCCACGTTTCCAGCCCGGGTTCGAGTGCCATGTCCAGTCTGGGCCGACCTGATGGGTATTGCGTAATGCGTGGGTGATATTCATCATCCCCTGCTTGGGGATCGCTCGACTCGACAGAAATCTGGTCGAGGGAGGTCGGGTTTCCTGCAGCAAGGTTCCCCAAGGTCATGGAACGTATCGCCCATGGTTGGACACCTGATCCCGGTCCATATGGGAATGCCGTAATAGAAGCAGCACCCGCAACACAAGGTCGGCAGAACTTTGAATGATATAATCCAAGGCCTATAGCTGGGCGTGACAACCTTAATGAGTTGGAACATTGCCTTTAGCATATAATCGGATACTTGCAATTGCAATAGAATGTCAAGCCCTGCTCCGGGGCCAGAATATTAGGAGCCTATCAGAGCCGGAGCTGCCGGTTGCTGGTCGCCGTGTGCGCTGCCATGAGAGGCGTGCGCACCTGGTTGTCTGTCGTTCCCCGCCGATTTCACGACTCCCGGGGTATTTTGTCGTGGGGACGGGCTGTCGGGGCCGATTGCAGTGGTTCATTGGCATGACACTATGCAGCGGGTGCAAATCATTGATGGCGTGATGGCGACGTGCTCCTGCGACGTTGACGCAAGCAAGGCGATAAGACAAGCCAGCAGGATTGGCCGTAAGAACTGCCAAAACTAGAATGAATCAACTTGAATGCTTTGAGCCTGAGGTGAAGGGGGGAAACAGTAGCAGAGACTCATCATCACGGGTTGCAATTGTGCAATACGGTATCTCAATGAACGACTACATACACACAGCTTCTAGACATCTGCCTTTCCCGAAGCGGACAATTGACCGAGTAACGAGGGGCCGGCCCGAGATCTTGATCACGACAGGCCAGGGGTCTAAGACTACACGGATCTGGACCTCATGTAGCTATGTTCAGCCTTCTGCATCGACTTCTCTTCAGCCGGTTGCATGCACAAACATTGCAAAGTCTAGAAGTCTAGCCGACACATCATCACTCGGGGATTTCGGAGAGCCAGATTCATGCTCCAATTGCATGATCCCCCATGAGGTGCTGGTAAACCCTGGGTCGGTGGGAATCCCAAAAGCTGTAGTCACGAAATAAGGACATGAACTAACGCCATAACTTCAGCGTTATCTGATTCGGCGTCGTTGCCCATATGGGGGGTGGCAGGGACCAACATTGCAACACACCTGCCGCCCCCTTCCTGCATCCCCTTCGATATTGGCCTGATCGGCAAAGTTGCGAGGTACAGCTCCATCAACAATATATAAATGTCAACCCTGGTGGCCGTCTCGGAGTGCCATTCTTCTAAAATCAATACGACCAGCCGTGTAAAGCACATTTGCGTCTCGGAAAAGCTAGCAATACGAGACATTCGGAAGGAGACCAAACAACCAAGCAATGGCTCCCTCAGCTATCGATGCCGAACCGCAGGTAGCTCCCAAGGGTCTACTACGGCAGCCGCTCCAGCTATCTGGTGCTCTCGACAGCTACGAGTCCTTTGACGTGACTCCAGTCATCGGAAGGGAGTTTCCGACTGCGAACCTCGTTAACTGGCTGGACGCCCCGAACTCCGATGAGCTGTTGAGAGACTTGGCAATTACGAGTGAGATACTCCCCGTCCTCCCAGCCAGGGGTCTTTGAAGTTTGGTCTGAACTGACATCTTGTAGTCTCCCAGCGTGGCGTGGTCTTCTTTCGGGCGCAGGACAATCTTACAAATGACCTTCAGAAGAAGCTCATCCTGAGACTCGGAGAGTTGACGGGGAGACCTGCGACATCCGGTCTACATATTCATCCCATTCTTAACTCGGAGCGCGAGCTAGGAGGGAGTGATCCAGAGATCAGCACCATCAGCTCTGTCCAGCACAACAAGTTCTACGTCAAACAAGAACCGGATGAGCTGAGCCCCAAGAAACAGAGCTCTGCTCAGTGGCACAGTGATATCGCATTCGAGCCGGTTCCTGCCGACTACACCTCGCTTCGGCTAGTCGAGCTCCCCACCACCGGCGGTGGTAAGCAGCAAGTACACTCCATAACCTCTTGGTGCCGTACTAATCCGCCTCCATAGATACACTCTGGGCATCTGGCTATGAAATCTATGATCGCATCAGCGAGCCTTATCAAAAGTTCCTTGAGAGCTTGACTGCTACCTTCGAACAACCAGGCTTCGGAAAGGTCGCCGAACGTGCCGGATTCAAGCTGTACGACAGAGAACGCGGTGCTCCAGAAAATGTTGGCACAGATCTCAAAGCAATTCATCCTGTCGTTCGCACCAACCCTGTCACAGGATGGAAGAGCATCTTCCCAGTTGGCGGACATGTGAAGCACATCAACGGGTTAACGAGCGAGGAGAGTACCCAGCTCCTGACCTGGTTTCTTGACCTCGTCTACCGTAACCATGACCTCCAAGTTCGCTTGAAATGGAAGAGTCCCAACGACATTGGTAAGCGTTTCCCAATAACATTCTTCCTGCCAACAGAAGGGCTGATCCAATCTCGGGCTCTAGCTATCTGGGATAACCGCAGTGTGTTCCACTCTGCAACATTTGACTACGATGGCCATGGTGACCGCTTTGGAAATCGAGCCGTGGGCTTAGGTGAGCGTCCGTATCTCGATCCACGCAGCACATCGAGAAGAGCAGCTCTAGCTTAAGCACAAGCGTCGTGAAACTTGAAAAACTTGAAAAGTATTACTTAAATCTGTTTCAAATATATATTCATATATGTAAGCCGATACAAAAGTACATTAGCTTTTAAAGTACAGTCACCGCCTCCCATCCAGCACCCCCCGGTCCAGGTCATACGCGATCCTTACCGAAGACGACTTGTCGGCAGCGGCGACCGTACCAGGTTCTTCCTCGTCTGGCACTACACCCTCGACGAACCGTCGGACCTCTCCCAGCGCCAATGGCGGAGCTTCGAGGAGCGCTTCTTCCGCACCTGCTGTCGCGTCCTCGACTCGAGCCGCTCGGAAAAGGACGTCTTCCTCCGCCGCGCTCAGCTCGGGTACGACCCGGGCTCCGCGTGTTCTTTTATAAGGACTGACTGCGCTATACGCTTGTGTACGTCAATGAGCGGGACTTGGGCTGGCTGGAAGACTCTGGGCGGCTGGAGGTTCGCTTGCTAGACTTGTTTTTTTGACCATGGTTATCTTCCCGATGACATTGTTGTGGCAGTGCACTGACGGAGCGTAACCTAGCTCGGAGTCTTGGAAGAGGACTTTGTGGGTGTTTATGCTTAGATCTGGCTAAGATGAGATGAGGAGGATTAACGAACAATGAATGTCGGATGAGAATACGACAAGCGACGAGTCTCGAGACTGAACACACGACGCATATTACACATGTCGACGATGCGTTACATACACGAGTACTGGGATTACGGACGAGCGAAACACTGGTGCAACGACAGTGTGGTTAACGACTCCGCGCGGTGACTATAGTTTTCACAGAAGCCATAGGAAAGGGACCTACCTATGTGTTACCACCAATGTTCCTCGGTCGTCCAAATATTTGTCAGTGATCTATCAGCGTTGATTTTGGCTTGATCTAACAATTTCCAGTACTGAGCTACTACATGTAGTGTTCACGGTCAACCTCAGACATCCAAGAAACCCCGTCAAACGTGAGCCGAAGGGATCACGGAGTTCCGTCCTGTACATGGCTGCATGTGTGGCTGGATGGAGGGATGGACCTTGGCTATTGTCACGGCTCGGCCCGTCCGGGTATTTCCCGCCCGGATAAGAGCGGGATAGAATTAGCGGAACGGAATGGGCCTCAATGACTCGAACATATTCGACGGGATTGATCGGCGAGGGCATGACAAAGATTATATGGCATAGATAAGGGAAACTGTTCGGATCAAGGCACTTGGTCGTCATCCATTGGCATTTGCAGCTCTTAATACAAGTCGGGGTAGTCATTCGTTATCACGAAGAATGGATAAAGTTTCTTCTCAAGGTCACTACGAATTGCGCAGCAAGCGGCCGCCCACGGGTGTTTATTGACAACTGCCGGTGCCTAGAGAATAGAGCGTGCAACCCTGGATATGACTACCTGTGGTTGTGCTACGAGACGCATCCCCGTCTACTTGACTTCCGCATCGTCCCACGACCCATGATCCCCTTCGGATCACGGTGTCAGTTCCGATGTACCGCAGCATCCTTCTTCTCGTTATCGTACGAGAGCCAGAGGAGGTCGGGGCGGCTGTAGTGGCCGACGACATCCTGGAAACTCTTGTTGGTCACCACCCTGGTCAGGTCCAGGTCGGCATACACGATACCCTCGGCGCTCGGCTTGTCGGCCAGGGGTTGCGTAAGGCGTCGCCCGTCGGGGCCAATGACGCAGCTGTGGCCGCCGCCGGGCTCGCGGAACAGCATGCCGTTGCGCGTGTCCATGGCCTCGATGCCGCTCTCGTTGCACACGGCGGTGCAGTGCAGCACGAACGCGCCGCTCTCGACGGCGAACGTCTGCGACAGGTTCTGGCACCCGTCGGCCGTCATGCTCCACAGACCCGGAAATTCGACGCCCGGGTAGGGGTCGATGGGCGGCCACATGGCGATGTGAATGACGACGCCCTGCTGGATCTCGTGGAACTTGAGGAGCGGCTGCGCGTGTTCCCAGCAGTTGAGCGTGCCGACCTTGATGGACCCCAGCTCCGGCCCGAAGTCGAGCTCTGCGACGCAGTTGAGGTCCGAGCCGGACCCGTCGCCGAAGATTGTGCGTTCCATGTGCGTCGCCTTGAGCTTGCGGCGCTGCAACACCACCTCTCCCTGCGGCGAGATGATGGCCTGTCCCATGTACAGGCTGCCGGAAGAGCTGCGCTCCGAGAAGCCGATGACGACGGCGATTGAATCTTCCTTTGCAGCTTGTTGGAGCTGCTCCATCTCGGGCGAGTTGGCTGTGAGGGAGTTGTACGCATACTTCGTGTTCAGCGCCGGGTCGAACGGTCGGGCCCTATCCAGATTCCAGAACCAAGTTAGTGACCTGGAGCAGCAGCTTGTTTGTAATAAACAATCAACGGGGGGTGGTCGAGCCTACCAACACCAACCAGGGTAGCCCGGGGCCCATGTCTCGGAAAATGCAACAATCTTTGCGCCATTGCTTGCGGCTTCGTGGACGAGCGATACCGCTTTCTTGATGCTCGCCTGAAGATCCAGCCAGATCGGCTCGGCCTGTGTGACTGCGACTTTGATCGTTGTTGCCATGGTTTCCTTGCGGTTGGGAAAGAAAGGGCAGGGAATTAATTGATGATCCTGACTGTCTGCTTCTGTTTCGGGGCCACCTCCTTTAAGCTGCCCTGGCCGGGCCCGGCATATCGATTCGGTACCGGATTTCGTTCGGCAACTCCAGTGCCAGCAGCCCCTGAAATTAATCCTCCTATCTCCTTGGAATTGCAAAGTAGACTTTTTATATTTGTCGTCCACTTACAGGGGATCTGGCCCCAATAACAGCCCTATCTTTAGGTGCCTAGCGCTGGAGACTATGGACCACCAAGGGGTTGGACATGGGCAAGATGTTACAGGCCCTCTGGACGACTGTCGCAACCATCGCCCACATATTCATAGTCGAATGCGGCGGGCAGCACACTGGAATACTGCCGGACGATGTTCGCGCAACCTTGACGCCCGAGGGGGTCCAGTTCTACACCTACGGCACACAGATGTTCCTCTTCGGCCTTTCGATCTATTTCTGCGTCGTCTGGACGCTGAAGATCAACATGCTGTTCTTCTACCGGCGGGTGGTGAAGGGGACCTGGACCGAGGTATTGGTGGTACCCGTCATGGGGTTCGTCGTCGGGTCGTTCCTCGTCATTGTGCTGACAATGACCCTGACCTGCCGGCCCTTCAAGACCTTGTGGCAGGTGCTGCCGAACCCGGGGCGTAAGTCATCCCATGTCTTGCCCATCAGCGTGCCTTATGGTGTCTTCCGCTAACCTCTTTCTCATGGCCAGCGAACTGCACGCCTCAGAACAAGGTCTTCTTCATCACAATCCTGGTGTTCAACATCATCACCGACGCTTGCATCATGATGATACCCATTCCGGTATGCACCTCAACGACCTGACTTGCCCTGCGCATCACGTGGAAAAATTCTAACCCACGGGTCTGACAGGTGGTGTGGGGGATCCGCGCGTCCATTTGGAAGCGGCTAGCCATATACTTCTGCTTCGTCCTAGGAACCTTCTGCATGATGGCGGCCATCCTCAGGTACACACTGATCTTCAATGTACGTCTCCCCCGTCCAGTATCCACCACAACGTCCCGTCCCTCTCGCAGGTCTCGAAGCTCACCATATACCTTAGCTGAACCTGGCCGGCGTCTCGGCGTCATGGTCGATCCGCGAGGACTTCGTGGCCATCATAGTCGGCCAAGGTCCGATGTGCGCCCCGTTGTTGCGCCGCACGTTCTGGAGCGGGAACGGGCAATCGCATAGTAGCGCCAAGGCAGGCAACGACGGTCACCAACTCGGTTCCATGCCCGACTCGGCGGCCGGGGGGGGCCATGGAAGCAGCAAGAACGGCAAGAAGCGCAAGGACCCGTTCAGCATCACGCAGATCATCGGCACCGTCAACGAGAGCGAGGAGAATATAGTCGACAGGAGCGACAAAAGCGAGGCACCATCCACAATATCAGAGGTGCCCGAGCCGCCGCCGGCAGCGCGGCCTGGCGAGGTCATGGTCTCGCGCCGCATCGACGTCAAGCACACACAGCACGCGGATGCCCAGGTGCAGGTCAAGGATATGCAGAAGTCGTGGTACTATGAGGTCGCGTAGGGTTAGACTTTCAGGGTAGGGAGATGCTGAGCACATGTAGACGATAGACAAGGTGCGTTCCTTAGAATAGACATGCGAGCCATACGAGATACTATCCGCCGCTGTTGACTTGTGCGAGTTGCTCAGCTGCTCAACCAGTGAGTGGCAAAGAAGCATGCTGGAAATTTGCGTCTGGCCTTGTTAACGGCTTGGCTTGTTGAGGCACTTTAATGTGTCCATGGAATACCCGGGCCTCCTCCACTTGAATTCGACATTGGTCGTCGGAATCTCGCCCGTGGAGAACTGTAGGTCATTCCAGAATGGTTGCTGAGCTAGTGGCGGCCATCTTCCTATTTGTAGGGTACACAGTCCTCGGAACATCGGGTTTGCGGTCGGGGTTTGAAAGACGCCCTTTCTTATGGGCTCTGTGGGCACAGAGGGTTGTACGGGCGCATGTTCCCTGGTGTCGACAAGGAGTAGACATTCGTTGCGCAGAATGTCACTTCTCGAGCAACTGAATGGTGGGGTTTTCCACGGCAATGGTTTGAAGAGATGAAGTTCTTGTATCCAAGCCCGAACTTCCTTGGCAAGCTCCTGTAAGGAATCGCCTGGACCGACTTCCAAGTCAATAACGTCGATTCCGTCAGCTGGAAAGACGGTCATTCTGAACCGAATGTTGGAACGGAGCAGGTTGGCAAGTGAGCAAATGGAGCATTCCTATGTTCAGCGAGTCCCGTCGTTCTGCGGCGGAGGGGCGCTTGGTGAATTTGTTCTGCGAAGCCTCGATAGCCTTCAGGATCTTGTTATGATGTTCGGCAGGGATGGGGCTGCGTGGTTGTCGCCAGTCGGGAACCCAAGGCCGTCGTCTCGATATGCTACGACGGCAAACGGCCCTGGCGAGAAGCGCCATAGGTCCACAGGCGTTAGCCATGGAAACTGCAACGTCGACGTAAACATCTTCCACCGTATCGCTATAATCAGGGATAAGGCCGAGAGACTCAAGCCCGCTTACAAGACCATAGAGGGCGAAGACTTTGTCCCGAGCGTCCGAAGCATCACAAAAGCTCGCTGCGTCGAGTAATGGCAGGAGCGCCTCGACGTCTCGAACTATGGGCCTTCTGAAACCTACTGCCGGCGGCAAAGCACTAAGGTAATCGCTCGGAGCTCCATTAAATGCTTTTAAGGTAATACTAGTCTTAGGATCTCAGCCCATTGTAGCGATATTCTATTTGGCATATATACCCTTTACTCTACTATACTCCACTTCCTAATTCTAATTAATCAAACTATCCCTACTAAATTACCGCTAAGTAGTCTAAGTCCGTATATAAGTAAAAGGCTAATAATATTATTTCCTCTTATTTCTCGAATAACTCTCCCAACTTTATTATAAATTCTATCTTAATATTAGAGTTAAATTTTTAAACGATAAATAATCTTTATTCTTCTTCTCTTTAACTTCCTTTTCTACTATTATAAACCTCTTCTATTTTCTAAAATAATCTACCCTTAACTTTTAATTTAACCGACTTCTCTAATAGTAATTTCGAAGATTATTAATAAACGCTTAACTACGTATCGCCTAATACTTACGATTAGAGACTTAGTTAGGCTTTCGACCTCTTCGACTAAATAGAAGGGTTTTGGGATAGTATTTAAAACCGTTATTACCGTTTGAATATTAGTCTACTATTCGCTACTTAGTATTCTACTTCGCCGTTGATCTTATCGCGTCTTCGTCGGCGAATACTATTATTAATAGTTACACTTTAATAACCTTATATCCGTTTAGTATTCGAAGACTTTAATATTTTTATTACGTTTCCGAAAGATAATTATACTCGAATCAATACCGAAAATATTCGCTTCGAACTACGATCCTTATCCTTTTTTACCTAAGTATTTATAATCTTTAATTAAATTGTAAGTCTTTCGTCGTTTTAATATATATTAGTTCTTAACGACGACTCCTAAAGCGTAGACTAACCTATAATACTTATTATATTAGAAGAAATATCTAATATCGATTAAATTATATCGACGATCTCGACTTCGTATAATTTAATTGTAAAATATACTCTTTATTTCGTTAAAGTACTTAATTGACTATTAGAATATTAGTTCTCTTTTATACTTAGTTACTAAGTAAGACTAGTTACGAAGAATAACTTTAGACTTTTCTTAAAATAAAAGGTACGGCTATTATTAATCGTTTCGATACTATTCTCTTCGTTTATACTTAAGAATAACTTTCTTCGTTAAGTATTAAGTATATACTTAAAAAGTAATAGTATCTCTAAATGTATATAAGATATACTTACTAGGCTAAGTATAGTAGCGTCTTATAAGTTTATATACTATATATTAGATAAGTTATTTCGAATTACTTTAGTATATAACTTAACTTTAAACTATAATATTATTAATCTTACTAGTATAAGAATAAAGTAGCCTTAAATATATAATTAGCGACTTAAGTATCGTAGTTATATATAATAACTTTAACTTCCTTAAGTGTATTTAGGGATTTGGTTTTAGATAAAAAGATATTATAGCTAATCTTACTACTTATCTTCTTATCGGTTCGCCTAACGTCCTTAGACCCTTCGACGTCTCCTAATAGCGACTATACTAGCTTTTTAAGAACGAATAGCTCTAAGGTATTAGTTCGATTCCTTCGTTTTTCTATACCGAAGCAACGTCTTCTATTATAGTATAGAGGATCTCGTCTATCTTTAGTAAATAGCTCCTTCGCTTCTTAACTAACTTTTCGTCCTTCTTATACATCGAATAGGCTAAGACTAAACGAAGTTATATTATTTAAATACTAGCTATTAACGAGAATAAAGGCGAAATATCTAATATATACTAAGTATATAATAAGCTCTTTTTTGATATTCTAAATATAAAACCTAAAGTATTCGGTTAAAGGCTATAACTCGTCTATAGCGATTAGAAGACGACGTCGTATATACAACGTATTATCTCTTAGTAATTCGAAGCTACGAGTCTATATAATAAGAAGTAGTAGATACTTCCTATCCTAGTATTCTTCTATATTTAGATAAACTTCGTTAATACTATCTTTAAGACTTTCTAGCCTTCGATATCTAAAGACGTAAACGGCCTCGGTTAAACGTAAAAGGTTTATTAAAATAATACGAAGTATTATTATATATCGTAGCTCCTAAGTAACGCCTTCGATTCGTATATTCTAGCCTTTATTATTACTTACCTAATCGTAAATAATACTTTTATAGTTGATTAGGAGTATCTAATTACTTATAATTAGATATAGTATCTTCTATACTATATAAACGAGTAGTACCTTAGTAATATCTTTTCTCGGATTCAAAGTAATATATTTACGAAGACGGCTTAGATAAGGAAAACTACCGATAAGTTATAAACGAGTATTCGATTCTATACTCTTTATCGCTATCTTTAGGCGATTCGCTACTACTTTATTATCTTATAGGCGATTAGGTATAGCGACTATAATATACTTTATACTATAATGCCTTTCTTACCTATCTTCTTTTATAGTAGATAGGCGACTAACTATAGACCGAAGATACTTTACTTCGCTTAGTTACTTTGACTCGAAGTTACGAATCTTAAGTTATTAAAAGTTATATTATATACTAATTTTGTTCGTTGTAAAATTATTAGAAGCGAGTAGAAGTCGATCGATATAGCGTTAAAGTATATTAACGCTTCCTTTGCCTTAGATATTAAGAATAATCGTAACTTAACCTACGATACTTATTCGACCTTCGTTTAGACTATATCTACTAAGTTTTATACTACTACTATAAGATAGTAGATAAAGTCTTTATTTAAAACAAAGAATAATAGACGATATACTATCTCATCTACTACTTACGATTAGCTAAATTATACGCTAAAGCTAGTTAGTAATAGCCTATCGACGTTTACCGAGTCGATAAGTACCTTAGATAAGTTCGACGCCTTAGATATATAGTAGTTAAGTTACCTTTTCCTTAAGTAAAAGAAGATCGATATTTTTAACGAAAAGGAAGTTAAGCTAGCCGATATAGTTGTACTTAGTAGTATACTAAATATTATAGATATCGTCGATATAGGTATTATTAGTCGAAAAGGTAATAAAGTATATAAAGTCGATATACTCGACTACGACTTAAATAACGAGTAAGATAAGGGGTAATTATTAGCTAAAGATAACTTTAAGTAGCAATCTAAACTTCTTCGAGTTAGTAAGTATAAAATCTACGAAGCTTACTAAGGTCCTTAGCTAAGGTAAGTCGACTAAATAAAGGAGGTAATTAGGATTAGACTAATTAGTTTAGATAGAATTATCAAACTAGTTGGTCTATTTGCCTATTAAATTAATCGGCTTATATGCTTATTAAACTAGTTAATCTATATACTTATAAGATATAAAAGTAATATATTTCTAGCCTAAGCTTAAGTACGAAACTACTTATAATTAAAACGTATAGCTAGCTATAGATAGCTTAGGGATAACGACGCCTCTACGGCTACGCGTAGATCTACGGCTAGATACCTAATCTTATCTTTATTTAGTTTATCCGCTAACTTTACTTATATCTTATACGGCTCTACTATCCTTAGTCGTAGCTTCGATTATATCTTTTCTAAGTCTACTATCCCTAGTCTTAGCTTCGAGTATATCCTTTCTAAGTCTACTATCCTTAGTCGTAGCCTCGACTATATCCTATCTAAGTTTACTATCCTTAGTTGTCACGATACTAACCGGAACCTAATATAGACTAATATACTAGCCCGAATACGGGCTAGCTTCCTTAACGATTCCTTCAAATATTAGCACCGACTCGCTATATAGATAGTTTCCTTTTCCTCTTCCTCTCTTCGTATAACAATATTATTTAATATAATACTATTAATACAGTACTATAATAGTTTATTACACCTTAAATATTAAACGTATATATTAAAACGCGTCTAATTCGTTTTCGACCCGAACCTATACTCGCCGTATATCGATATATAAGTAGTTGCTACTATCTTCGACGCGGTACTATATAAAACCAAATACGCTCTTATAATCGACGCTTTACGGCTATTAGCCTCAATTTAGAATACTAGACCCCTAGTTACCTAATTTAATATAGTAGATTAACTATAATACTTAAATATACTCGACGCCGACGTAGTATCTAAGAGTAGCGCCTACTTAGGCGCTACTCCCTCTAACTTTAGAACCTCGTCCTTAGTATACGAGGATAAGAACGACGATTACGACTCTACTATCGCTTAGACCTTCGTAAACCTCCAAAGTACTTACTTTAAAGCGTTTCGTAACGACTCTAAGACTATCGTCTTAGTAGTCCGCTACCTTATTAGTACTAGTATCGAGACCTAATCTATAGAGAGCGACTATTTCTACTCTATATACGCTTTCCTTCGTAGGCTCGATAGCCTTATACGGAGTAGTATAAAGTAAGTAGCCTATATCGACTATATAAACTAGTAGATTACTAGCCTCTAAGCCTAACTATACGAACTCGAGTCTTACTCCTACTATATATAGCCCTAAGGGGTACCTATAAACTAGCCTTAAACTACGTCTCTACTACTAAGGGACGAACTATTCGCGTTTTATAATACGTTCGGAAATACTCTTATACCGATACTAATACTAATAATAGTAATTATACCCCCTACCGATACAAAGGCGCCTCTTCGACGAGATAACCTTAAGACCTTTACGTACTAATAAGGGCTCTCTTCCGACATATATACTATCTAAGTTAAAGACCTAATACAATTCTCCGATAAAACGCTCGACGATTAGAAATAGCAAAAGGAGTATAACAACTAAGTAACCAATATTTATATTAAGATCGCTATAAACTTATACCTATTTCGAGACTTAAATATAAGAGTTTTATATACGATAACGCGCTTTATAAGCGCTGCTTTCTTACGTATCCGCCTTAAGATTTAAGCGATCGGCGTAGCTAAGATAGTCTAAGCGGCTAAGTAATCCGATTATTAGGACCTCTTTACTTACTTAGACTATATTTATATTACGTCGAATACTAGTATCTTCGCCGTATAAGACTATAAGGAGTTACGTTAGAAGGAAAAAACCTTCGCCTCTTTTATTAAGGAATTCGTTAGCCTCGTAGAATAAATACAAATTAATTCGATTATCTAAGTTCGTAACCTTAAGTCTAAGGTTAATAAGATACTCTATACAACGCTTTTACTATAATAGTACTACTTCGCCCTAAACGACGTATTAGAATAGATTAGCCTATTCTAAAACTTAAGTAATAATATCTCCGACTACGAGTTCCGGAACCACTAAGACTTTATATACTACGTAGCGTAGCCGACCTAGTACTACGTCGCCGTTAGACTAACGGCGTAGTACTAAAGCGGCGACCTTATAATCTTCGACGCGGTTTAGGCGTCTAGCTCGAATCCTAACCTAAGAAGCCTACTTACAAAGGCCGAATAAGCGCGCTATCGCAAATATAACTTCTATTTATACTATAAACTCGTTAGCTACTATACGTTAGACTACTCTACCTAGGGACGGCGTACTATACTAATACGCCTCTACGCCGTCGCTAAACTTACCTTTAGCGACGATTTAACCTTAGAGGATAAATATACCGACGTAGAAAATACTTCGCCCTTACTAATAGTCGTAGATAAAGGCTAATTTAATAGGTAGTATACGATATCGCCGAAGACTAAGACTTATACCTAAGAGCGGCCTCGCCTAGTATATCGTTTTATATATACACTTTCGTCTTTTAAAGCTCCTCGATTCTAACGCTATCTCGTACCTTAATCGAGTCTAGATATAGACTATTCGGCTTTATTAATTACTATTATATACGCAAATATAATCTTTTCGTTACTAAACTTTAGAAACTTTAACTTCTTCGCTTAGCGAATAAGTTTTCACCTAACTATATTACCGACTTCGTTACTATTTACTACTATATCGGCCCTATTACGAAGGAACTCTGCCTCTACTACTATATACTAAATAGCTTAAATATTATAGTCGGCTTCCCTTAGCTTTAGCGATATAACCTAGATATCGACTAAGTCGCTAGTATAGTATCTATTAAGGGCTAACTAATCGCCAAAAGCCTTAAGAATATTAAACTAGCCGAAGACCTTATTAACCTTACTTAAATTCGACTCCTCTTAGTACTCAACTTTCTCCTTCTTTACTAACAACTTAGTATCGAAGTCTAACGTACGACTTAGGCTACCCTCTAACGTATAAGCTACAACTCCGCCTTAGTAGACTCGTAGTACAACACTAGTACCGATATAATATAGAAACCCTTTAATACTATCGCGATTATACTTATAAAAGTACTTCGGAGCATTTTACTTAGTTAACCGAGTACCGCTAATATACCTCTTACCCTTAGCGAGTTCTAAGCTTTCGCTTAAGACTACCCTTAGCTATTCTACGTCTTAGACGAAGATATTATAAAGTACCTTATAGGAAAAGAGCTACTAATATAAGAAGGTATCTTCTCTTACCTCCTTCCAAAATACTATAACTTTATCGATACTTTCCTACTTACTAATACCGATAAGCTACTACTTTACTAAGCTTTCGACTATTATATCGAATTTGAACTAAAGAAGACTTCGCTTTACTATAGAGTAAAACTAATATTACTTTCGGAACTTCGTATTATTTGGAAATACTTAGACGATTACCTTTAGAAGGGTTTTATTCGCCTTAGTAATTTACCTATTACTACGCCGGTCCTTATTATATAGAAGCTAAGAAGTAGTGTACGAATATATATCGATTACTAAAGACTTAATAACGTTATAGTTAAGAACCGCTACTCGATTCCTCTTATCCGCGAGATACTCGACGCCTTTTACTATACTAAAGTCTATACTAAACTCGATATTACTATAGTGTTCAACTATATTCGTATCGCCTCCGAAGACAAATAAAAGACCGCCTTTATTACTCGTTTTAGCCTCTTCGAGTACTTTATCGCGAACTTTAATATAACTAGCACCCTAAGTACGTTTTAATACTATATAAACTATATCTTATTCGACTTATTCGATAAATATACTATAATATACTTTGACGATATCCTTATTTATAGTAAGACGCTACGTTAGTATAAGTTATACGTTTAGGAGGTGCTAAAGCGTTTCTATACTACTAGTCTTATAATAAATATCCTAAAGTACGAGTTTAACGTTATAGTAACGAAGTACCTTAGCCTTATTATCTCTACAATAAGTATCCGTATAAACTCCGATAAAGTATTAGCGATTATATAATAAGAGTACTCTAATACGGTAAAGTAACTATAACGCTTCTTCGGCTTCGCTAACTTTTATCGCTACTTTATCTAAGGCTTCTCCAAAATTGCCTCCCTCCTAACAATATTACTATAGGCGTAGAAGTAGATAAGAATAATACCCTTAAACGCGAGAAACGCCTTCGACGAGCTTAAGGCTACATTTATCTTAGCCCTAGTCCTTACTTTCTACGACCCTCGCTTCGAGACTATACTAGAAGCCGATACTTCCGACTAAGTATTGGGAGAAGTTTTATCTTAAGTTAGCATCGACGAATAAATAAAACCTATAGCTTTCTACTTATCTAAGTACTCCTCGGCGAAATACAACTATAAGATCTACGATAAGAAACTATTCGCTATTATTAAAGTATTCGAAGAATAGTAGCCTAAGCTTTAAGGAACGGAGGAGCTAATTAAAGTCCTTATAGACTATAAGAATCTCTAGTACTTCGCTACTATAAAGCTCCTTAATTAACGCTAAGTCTATTAGTTGGAATTCCTTAGCGATTTTCGGTTCTAAATCGTTTACCGCCCTAAGAAGAAAGCGCTCGTCTTAAATACTCTTTTACGCCTCTTAGGCGATAAGCCCTTCGATACGACAAACGTCTTAGATAATAAAGTCAACTACTAAGTCCAAACTCTCCTACTCCTAAACCGCTAAGCTATAAGTAGAAGCGATATAAACTTCGATATCAACGTAGTATAGCTATAGTACCTTTACGCTATAGGATCCGTAGTATCTCCTATAACAGAGATCTTCGTCTACGTATCTTACGTCTATCTTTATATATTCGACGTTTCGTAGCCGATCGATAAGTATATCAACGAGGCGTATAACGCGTTATAGCTAATATACGATATATTCGCTAAACTCTCTACGCTTAGTAGGAAGTTCTTACGCCCTATAGCGAAGAAGTTCGGCGCCGCTAAGGTAAACTATACGATAATTCAAAGCTATATATTTATAAAACATAAGTTGTATATCCTTTTATATAAAGACTTACGCTTACAAATTTTATACTATACCTATAGTTCGGCGCTAAGAGGATACCCTAGTAACTATAAGACGTACAACTTACTCCGTAGAACGTACTACTAGTCGTAGCTCTTACGCGATACTACTATATTTGTATAAGGATACTACCTTTATAAAAAGACGAAGTCGTTTCGCGCTAAACTACAAAGATTCCTATACCTCCTCCTAATCCTATATAAGCCTTAGAGCGACATTTCTATAGACTACGTAGGACCTTTACCTAGATACGAACAAAATAGTATTACGTATTAGTACGTATTCGTCGTTATCGATAGACTTATAAAAATATATCACTTCCTCCTAGTACCCGATTAAACGACTAGGACCTTATCTTCTACCTTTGTATTAAGAGTATATCGGTTATACAGTACCCCTTTAACTATTATCTCGGATAAGGGAACGTAATTCGTCTCCGACTTTTAGAAAGACTTAAGCCGCTATCTTAAGATTACCTTATACGTATCGACGGCGTTCTACCCTAAAAGCGACGGTTAAACCGAAGTATTTAACGTTATTATAAAATAATACCTTAGGGCGTTTTATAGTTTCTACTAAGACAACTAGGTCGACTAGCTACTAATAGTAGAGTTCTTTTTTAATAACTATACCTCCGAGACTACTAAGGTCTCGCTATTCTTCGCGAATTACGGCTAGTACTCCTATATAGGTACGGAGCCTATCTTAGTAGACGAGACTAATACTACGGTTAGTCGGAAATAAAAGCTCTTCGACGTTACTACGGCCGTAGAACGTATAAGGCGCGTTATTAAGAAGACAAAAGCCTTAATAGTAGAAGCGTAGATACGCTAAGCATACTTCGCTAACTTCTATTAAGAAAACGTAGGAATATTCTAAGTCGGCGAGCGAATATAGGTTAGTACTAAGAATCTACAAATAGCTTAGCCTATAAAGAAACTCGACGCTAAGTTTATCGGCCCGTTCCTAATAACGAAAGTATACCTATGTACTATCGCTATACAACTTCTACCTAAGCGCTACCTTTTCTTAGTCTTCTACGTCTCCTTTATCCGTAGGGACTTAGTAGAGTTTCTCGGATAAGATACTATTAACGCGGAATACGACCGCTAAGCAAACGGCGCCGTATCGATAAACAAAGGTATAGAAGAGTAGTTCTTCGAAATAATCCTTAACTTATACTTTAAACGAGTAGACGAAGAGAAGCAACTATAATATAAGATTAAGTAGCCTCACCTATATAAACTAAGCTAAGAACTAGCCGAGAACCTTAAAGGTTACGACTTCGATATAGGTATATTCTACCGACAATATCCATCTAAACCTAGCCCATCAAACTAGTTTACCCCAAACCCTCTACTACAAAAGGACTAAGAGCGTTACAAAGGTAGTACTTTAACGTACTACTACCGAATTAGTAGCGATACTTAAGAAGCTCTCTCCTCTTAACTTATAAGTACGAAGGAATAGGAGAATATATATATATATAGAATTATTATCTATACTAACGATTAAGAAGACCCTAAGGTATTAGCTTACCTACTTACTAAGCGTCTATTACTACTATCAACTATTGCTTATTACTTATTATTATCTTCGTCTCCTACTTCTATACTATTATAGAGACGCTTTAAGAGTACTTAGTTATCGGCACTAAAATAGCCGATTATACTCGAGATTTAGCTAAGTACTTCTATATAGAATTCGGCTAAACTAAACGTATACGGAGTCTCTATATAGAAGAGCTATTTCCCTAATAATAGACTAGTATCGATAATAGTAGCGATATACTAAATTACTCGCTCCTTAATCTAAGCTTAAGACTTATAATAAGATTCGTTATAAGTAACTTAAATAAAGCGAGCCCGCTTATACGTAGCCTTTTGCCGTAATATCGTATTCTACGAGAAGCGCCTAATAGATATAATAGTAGCGTTACCTTTTAAGATTATCGTAAGATTATAAATAATAAACTTCGCCTTTATAGTATTAGTAGTTGTCGGATATAAATAAGAGAATAACTTACTAGTAAGATCTTATTATAGTAGCGAGACAAATTATAAACGAATCGGTAGGTTATCTAAAGCGTTATATACGCTAAGAGCAAAGATATACCACTTCTAGCTAATACGGCGCGTATATCTTAGCTAAATAAGAATAGCAATTTATCGCTATTCTTATCCTTAGTTCTTCGTATACTATTAACGACTACGTTTCTATTAACTCGCGCTAAGTAGAAGAATATAAAGCCGTAGTATAGAATTAAAGTATCGACAATATCGCTAGAAACTCCGATATAAAGCTATAATATCTTAGTTAATATTATCGGTACAGTATAAAAGCGCTAGTAAACTAGTATAGAACTATAATCAACTTACTTACTAATACGATCGTTTCTATATATTACTTATATAATAAGTATAGCGGTGCAACGCTACGTTAGTAAAAGCGTAATTAATAGTAAATAAGCTCTTATCGGAGAAACTAGGGTAGTTTATCGTATCTTAGCAAATAGCGATATATTTCTAATAAATAGAAAAAGCCTACTTATCCAACTATATAAGGGTCTCTAAGTATAAAGGCTTACGAACTAGCGGCTTAGGCGTATCGCTACCGTTATCGCTTAAGGACGACTTAGGCTTAGGAGAAGGATCGTCCTTAGATACCTCGAAATCTAATATACTAAGGCAACGGCGTAATATATCAAACTCGTTATCGCTTTTATTTATATTTATAAGAACGTTAATATTAAACTCGCTAAAGGGATCCTCGTAAACGTTAAAATCCTTATAGTTATTAATATCTATAAAGGTATTAATATTAAGCTCGCTAAGAGAATCCTCGTAAACATTAGAGTTATTATCACCAACGTCGCTTACTAGACTAGTTAGTACAAGTACCTTTATAGCGCTACGGCACTATAACGCTAGAACCGTCGGAGTAACTTACCTAGTCTTTTATTATCGCTATAACTAGTAAAATCGACGTCCGAGGCGAAGTTATTATTAGAATAGAAGTCGAGTCTATCTCCATCGTCAACTAATAGACTAATTAGTATAAGTATATCGGCAATACTACGATACTATAACGCTAAAGCTACTAGATTAACTTACCTATTATATTGTCGACGCTAAGATTAATAGGGTTAACGTTGGAGATAACGTCGTCTTTAAAGTTACCTTCGATATTACCTAAAGGACTAGTTAATATAAGTATATCGGTAGTACTATAATACTATAGCGCCAAAGCTACTAAATTAATTCATTTACTATATTATCGATATTATTAAGATTAATACGAACGGTCTAATTAACGAATAAGCGGCGGGTTAGACTCTCGGTTAAGCTAAGACATATATCGCGAATACTGCGGCCGAGACGAAACGAGGTCGGAGTTGGAGATATAGTAGACTATACTCCACCCGTAGCAACGTTTACGGAACGAATACGCGTTGCGGAACGATATATCTATCTCTCGCGAGACTCGCTTACTAGCTTAGCGAGGCGGTAGCGCGTCGACGCGATACCTTTACCGAAGCGAGGCTGGAATAAGGACGTACTACTACAACGATGTTTGAAGCTTCTACAGCGACGGTTCAACGTAGTAGAATCCATTTTATAAATAGAGTATAAGTAGAAAAGTATATATAGAGAAGTTATAGCGTAAATGGAAGGCGCTACCATTTCGGTTACTAAGATAATAATAATAAGTATAACCGACTAGCGCGGATTAGTATATACCTAACGCGTCTTTTGGCGCTAGTAGATAAGTAGTACGTACGGACTTTGTACTACACCTATACCGACTCGACGTTATCTCGCTACTAAGATATAACTACTTATACACTTATTTTATATACAATTAAAGACAATTATCTTATAAAGGGGGACCTATTATTACGATACCAACTAAGACTTAATATAGACTAATATACTAGCCCGAATGCGGGCTAGCTTCCCTAACGATTCCCTCAAATATTAGCACCGACTCGCTATATAGATAGTTTCCTTTTCCTCTTCCTCTCTTCGTATAACAACATTATTCAATATAATACTATTAATACGGCACTATAACATTAGTCGTAGCCTCGACTATATCCTATATAAGTTTACTATCTCTAATCGTAGCTTCGACTATATCTTATATAAGTCTACTATCTTTAATCGTAGCTTCGATTATATCTTATATAAGTCTACCGTCTTTAGTCGTAGCTTCAACTATATCTTATATAAGTTTACTATCTCTAGTTGTAACTTCGATTATATCCTATATAAGTTTATTATCCCTAGTCTTAGCCTCGACTAGAGTCTTATTCTACTCTTATCTTAGCCGCTAGTTAATAATCGGTGGCTAAATTTCCATCGAATACCTTCTCTCGAAAATAGCTAATATACTATCCTTCTAAGCTTAGACGTTTCTAAAGCCTACTTTACGAACTTATCGCTCTACTACTTAGTAGTACTAGCGTTTAGCCCTTACTATTTTAAAGACTATATCGCTTAAATATTTATCGTCGTTTAAGTTTAAACGAAAACGTTTTATAACTAATATAGTTACTTATTCGTAAAACTATTCTATTAATATAAAAGAATTAATAGACTAGTCTTCGTCCGATTAGAAGCCTTAGTCGCTTCTACTTATACTTAGCCTTAGCTCGTATAAATCTTCTACGTTGTAATCTAAACTTTCGTCGCTAAGTCTTAAGTCGCTAAGTACTAAATTATTATCGCTAAATTTTAAACTACCGCCGTTATTTATAATAAGTAGCTACTTATCCCTAATTTTAACGTTTATAAGGGTAAGGTTATTAGATATACCGTTCCTATTATCTCTATTTTATCTTATATTAGAAGTATCGGCGATGTTTATATCGGAGTCTTATCCCGTATCGAAGGCATTAGCGTTCTCTATATCGACGTCTTATCTTATATTAGACTCCTTATCGCTCGCTATAATACATACTTTGGATAATAAAACCTTACGACGCTTCGAAGGCCTTATAAGCGAGTTTGTCTATCCCAACTTAGTTCGCTTACGAAGAATCTTCGCTAATATCTCTACTAAGCTAAGCTTTATTTTAGACGATCTTTAATAACGTCTAAAATAACCTTAGTCTCGCTTTAGCTTAACTAGCGGGATCGCTTATTAGGTATCTACTAATTCTTTTATATTATTCTATAAGTATAGGAATATCTCTTCGATAATCTCTTAGCTAACTTTATCTATATTAAGATTATTATATATATAATCTCTTATACGATCGTATACTAAATTACTATTTAATTTAATCTTACGTATATTCTTATTAATAAATACCGCCCTAATTATATCGATATACTTCTTTACTACCGTAGTATAAGCGATACCTTTTAGGGAAGAATCGATTAACTAATAAAAGCGCGTATAAAACTACCTAATCGCAATAGTTCTACGACTCGAATAGTTTTCTACGGACTACGGAGAGTTAACTACTTATACGTATTAGTTAAATAGTTGTAAAAATATTAGCCGAGTAGCCTTATATACGAAGACTTATTTAAAAGCTTCGTTATTAATCTTCTTTAGTATCCAAATCTTAGGCTTAATCTCGGCGATCTACTATAAGTTTATTAGCATTATACTATACGATTAGACTAATTAGTATAGAAATAAAGTATACTTGGAAATAAACTAATTAGTCTATTACGAAACTAGACCAACTAGTCTAATTATAGTAATATATATACTTTACGAACTTAATACTCTTTATATTACTCGTTAATAGTTCTTATAATATTAGGAAGGTACTATTATACTATATAAAGTTGCCTAATTTAGTATAAACGGCTTAAGATTTGCTATACGATCGTAGTATTCTATACGAATCTAACCGCGATACTAATATAGCATCGTTTCTAGTAGTTTAGGCCGGCGCTATTTACTATAGAGTTAAATACTAATACGTCGATTATAGACGAGTTAGAGTTCTACTCCTTTATAATCTATACTCGCTCGTTCTAACTTATACTAGAATAGATCGAATATACGTTGAACAACGCCTTTTTAAATATCGCGGTAATCGTTTTATCCTTTTATTAGTTATTATACTATACTCGTTAGTCGAATCTATTTACTATACTTAATACGAGCTATTTATAACTACTAATATTTAGTTATTTTTCTCCTTCTACTTTAATATAGTCTAGACGATATAGGTAAATAGAAGAGATAGTACTAAAGCTTAGAATACCGTCTACGCTTTATTAGTATATAATAGATAAAAACTATTATTATTTAAAAGAAATTGTATTTATATAAGTCCTTCGTCTAATTATTTAAATATTAGCTCGTTTACTAGCTTCGCGCCTAGCTTTACTTCGTCGCCTTCGGAAGCTAATAACTTCTTCGCTTCTTAATAAGAAGTTTTCTTAAGTTTTCCGACTTACTTATTAGTTAATAATACTTAGAATATTTCTAACGATATACGTTTAGTTTCGTTATTTACGTATAGTAGATTCTATAAGTATATATCCTATACTAAAAATTAGAGTATTCGAATAAGTCTAAGATTTAAAGAGACACTTTCTTCGTTCCCCGTAGACTTATTAATTTAATCGTTCTTTAGAAAAGCTTCGCTACTAAAGCTCGCTAAGTTCTTAAGTAGTATATTCGTCGTATTAGCTACGTCCGAGTAGTATATTAGATACGCTAATCGTATATACGTTACTTTTATAAAAAAGATATTGTCTTATAGAAGAATAACTTAGCTATTAAGTAGAGTAGCGAATATATTTATACTTTAGTTTAAGATAAATATCTATATTTCGACTAGTAATACTAATATTAAGGGATCTTCCGAGTTATCTTACATCTTCGCTTAGATAGTAGAGTATAGTATCTATTAACGGAAGCTTAGAACTTTATAGATATACTTTAGCTCTACTATAGTATTATCCTCCTCGGCTAAGAATTTAGTATATAACGCTAAGTCGTCCGCTTCGTATAATAAGCACTAGTCGGCGTTTATTATCTCCTTAATTGTAATTAAGATAAGTATATAAAATACTATCTTTATCTTTCTATTCTCTTAGATAAGATTATAGTAGCCTTCTTAATCTATAACTCTATTTTTTACTAGTATAGCTAATACTAAGCTTATATATAGCCAAGGAAGCTTATTTATTATATAGTAAGTAATACGACGTTTGTTTCGTATTACGTTATATTTATCTATAATAATCATCCACTATTTGAAGTATTCGTACGTAGTAAAGCGAAGCTCGATCTTTTTATATTTAATAAGCCACCGCTTATCTCTAATACTCTTAATCCCTCTACGTAGTAAAAGGTTACTATAAAAAGGTTAGCGTATTAATATAGCTAATTAGACTAACTAGTCTAGTCTATATTACTAAGTATAAACTAGTTAGTCTAATTATAATAGCGAAGTAATATACTTATTATTTAGTTTTAAGTCGAAACCGTTGAAATTCTATTTCAATGTAGAATCGTTAAATTCTAAACTTAACTCCTTTAACAACGAATCGCTAAGGGAAACCTTACTCTTCTTTAGCTTTACCTTCGACTTAGCTTTACCTTTATCTCGCTATAAAGATAAGACTTTATTAAGCTCCTAAAGCCTTTTTACTTCGTTTAGGTTATACGTAGCGTTAATAATCTTTACCTACTAACGATTAAATATCTAATATAACGTTATAATAACGTTAGTAGCCGTTTCTAAGTCGTTCACCTACTTAGCCTATAACCTTATCTTATTATTAAGCTCTTTTATCGTAAGGGTCGAGTTACGCCGTAGATCCTCTTAGTATAAGTACAAAGCTAAGCTAGCGAAATAGTAGAAATTAAGCTCTAAAAAAGTCTCGACTAATTTGTTAAAGGTCTATACTACTAGTTATAGTAGTATTATAAATAAGGTCGAGTAAACCTCTACTTAGACTTATTTCACCTTTTACCTCTTTAACTCTACTACCGCAAATAGTATTAAGAGTATATATATAAAGGTTTTACTTATACTAACTTTATTTACTAATATCTACGAGCTAAAGGACGATATTTCTAATTTCCAAATTACTATTATATTTAAAGTAATATTAGTATAATATATAATATTAGACTAACTAGTCTACTAGATAATTAGACTAACTAGTCTAATTCTATTTACTAATAATCTAAGTCGAAAGTATTAGCTTTCTACCTAAGCTTATCCGCTACTACGCCTACTTATATTTCTTCTCGAGATCTTCGTAATTATAAGAAGTTCTTAGATCTATAGACAACGGCCTAATATCTTCGCTCTTCTCTATTTAATTAAGTAGTGTAACAACTTCGAGTAAGAAGTCGTTATCTTTAAGTCCTTTTTCGTATAAGTAGCCCCACGATAATAAGTCCTTAAGTACTATGTTTTTTAGAATAGCCTTCGTAACCTTTTTCCGAGCTTCTTCGTTCATTAGATTAACACCGTTTATTTCTACTTCGATTAAACGGTCTACTAACCCCTCCTATATTAAAAGGTAAGTAACGTATATATTCGTACCTTAGAATAATACAAAAAACGCCTTTACGATATCGCTTTCGACTAACGACTCTATCGGTATATCGAAGTAATCGTCGTTGTATAACTTATCGAAAATAAGCTATAGTATAGCCTTATCTATCGATAGTAGATCTTTCTCCGGCTACTTAGTTTTCCGCCGGTTTTTGAGATAGTAGTACCGGCGCCGAGCTACCTTAGTAGACTAGATACCTTTCCTTATAACGTATAATAACTAGATACGTCGATATACTATACTCTTTATCTCTTTATCCTTATATATTCGCTCGACGTTTACCGTCGAACTCGACTTAAGCTTCTTAGTAATAGTCGTAAGCTAGATTCTTACCCTTACGTATATATTTTATATAATCTCGTCCACTATAGATATAAGCAAAATAGTCGAAGTATCTTACGCGTAGAATAAGTATACTAGTAGCGGGCGAGTATTAGGCTAGTTCGCCGGCGCCTTTTAAAAGGTTAGCCCTTAAATATTATCGAAAGGTATTCTAAAGTTTTAACGCTTTTGAAAATATATAAAGTAAATAATAGCCTTAAACTAATTATCTACCTTATATCCTCTAAGTATATACTTAGTACTATCTAAGTATCTCTCGTATCGTAATATCTTTCTATCTTCTATAGTAATAAACCGAAGATATAATATAAGCGAAGCTAGTACTATTATATTTATATCGAAGTTATATAACTTCTCTTCGGTCTTAGCGAACGAGTCGCCTAAGTCGCTGGCTTAGATTAAAAGCGGCGGAATAGGCTCGCTCGCTCTTATTAGTACGTCGAAGATAGACTTTATTCTCGAATTATTAAAAAGTCCCTTTAGCTTCTTTTACAAATCGATCTATATTCTAACTTTCTTACTAAACTACTTTTAGTCGAAAGGCGTAATAGCTTTCTAAGCTAGCTCCCCCTTTATAATTTAAACGAATAGATCGAAGAACCTAGCGACTATAAGTATAGAGTTAGCAACTATATAATTAGACTAGTTAGTTTAACTTAGATAATACCTAGTATTAGACCAACTAGTCTAAGACTTAGTATTAAACTAAACTAATTAGTCTAATCTACGAGGAATAAAGAGTAATTTACTTTCGTAGTTAAAATACTAAGCGAATACCGTAGTATTAGTATAATTTAGTAAAGTTAAGAAGTTATTATTCGTAATATCTATATTCGCTCTAAAGCTATAGGCGAATATCTAACCCTCTTAATATTTATACTTATCCTTATCGAATATCTTAGCTCGTTTATTATCTTATAAGACTATTTCGAAGACGACTATAGAGAATAAACTACCTTTTCTCTTCCGCTACTACTTCGCCGACCGTATTCTATTAACTATCGAGAAGTCGCTATAGTCGCCGTAGAATAGTATTTCTATTATCGTCTAATATAATACTAATACCTTCTTCTTCTAAGTAGTAAACGCTACGACGTCTTTAGCATTAGCCCTTTAGTACTAGAAAGTAGTTAACGTCGACAAAGTAATTAGTATAAACTTACGTACGTTACTATACTTTAGCCAAAACCTTTACTTCTTCGACTTATCTAGTAGAATAAGGCGAAGCGTTATATTATACGAATCGATACTACCGTTTAGCGTTATAGTAGATTAGACTAACTAGTTTATTTAATACTAAACTAACTATACGAATTAGTTTAAAAACGAGTAAATAGAAAGCTAATTAGAAGGAAAAGAGTAATAAAGAAGGAAGGGTTTAAGAATTAATTCTTATAGTATAAGAAGTATATATAAATAGCCTAAGGTAGTCTATACGCTGAATAAACTTCGGTTCTAAGTACTAAAGTGGCTTAAGTTACGTAAAAGCCGAATATATTATACATAAGTTTAATTACTACGCTTAAACTAACTAGTCTAATTATATAGCTAGATACTCGATAACTAAGGCTATCTTAGGCGGTTAAGTAAAGTAGTTAAACTCTTCCTTCACTTCCTCTTTAAAGTAGCTAATATTAAAGGTATAAGGGAAGCTTACTTCGACGTTGTAGGAGTATACTCAATTAAGAAAAAGTAAGCCTAAACTTAAACGCTAGTAAGAACTAAAGTAGTTCCTAAGGAGAATAACGTACTTAGCGTTAAAGGTATAAGGTTACCGACTCGTAGAGTATTAGGCGCTTATTTCTAAACTACAATTATATTACGATATTCCCTCTATACGCGTATACCGTTAAGACGGACTTAGATATAATTATATACGAGCCTATCTCCGTACGTATTAATCTACTCTTAACTTTCGAAAAGTAGTAATTAGCTTATTAAATCGTATTTCTTTATTAGCTTAAAAGTATCGGCTACTATTATACTCGATAAAGCGATTAGGAACCGAAGAAAAAGAAACTCCTTCGACGAAAAATCGAAAAATATCCTATTATTATAAGGAAAAAGTAATACTATATCGGTAATATATATATATAAGCCTTAGTATATAAACTATTATTTAGAATAGATATAAAGCTTCTAAGGGGAATATAATAGCTTTGGATATATTTAGGGTAGCGAACTAAGGTAATTAAAATATACGTTGTAGCAATAGTTAGTTAGAACCTTAAACGAATTCGTATCCTAGAGATATCGAAGAGTAAACGTACGAATATACTCTACGTTAACGAGCTAATATATAGTAAAGTAGCCTTAGGCGAAATTCGCTCGCCGACGCTTTTCTACTATATTCTATCTCTTCGCTTTAACGCCTAAGCCGAATACTCTAAGTATAAGATCTAAACGTAAGTTATTATCTATAGTTGTAGTATCTTATATTAAAGGGTTAAGAATTATATAATCTTCGAGTACGAAGGAGGTTTAAGAGAAAGAATAGACTAACTTATTATTCCGAATATCGCTAAGCTAGCCGAATCTATTTATAGAAGACTTTACTTCGTCGTCGAAGCTTAGCCGATCGAAGTACTAGTATAAGGTAAAGAAATACGCGAATCTTACCCCACTATTTTATATAGTGTAGCCGAATCGTTATTAAAAATCAATTATATTTCTAGACTTTATCTCCTCATATTATACTACTTACTTAACGTTTAAAAGGTTTATACCTATACTAAGTATAATAGTAGTAAAGACTATATAGTACTTTAAATTAAGAACTTTAAAATCGATATAAAGCCGTTATTAGTCGTTTAGGCGAACATCTATATTATACTTCCGTATAACCTTCCCTACTATACTAAGGCTATACTTCCTTATATATACGAGGGAATTAACTAAATATATCCGTATAATAATAAACGTAGCTTTGCTATCGATATAGACTATAGTCTTCGGTATCTACTTTTTAATAAGCGTTAAAAGGAAATCTAAACGACGATAGTCTTTACTATAGCCGTACTCTAATACTTATACAACAATAGCGATTTCTAGTTAGTCGACTAAGGTTCGAATAACCTTTAAGGGACTATTAATCGCTAATTCGTCTTTAAAGCTACTTATTCGTTTAACCTACCTTTCTACTTTTACCGATAGAGTAGTAGTATACCTAAATTATAGTATATTAGCTAAGATAACAAAGTGGAGTTAGTAGAGCTTTAGATAGCTAGTACGGAAGTCCTTTTACTAGAATATAGTATATAGCTTATTAATACCGATAAACGTGATCTTCGAGTTAAACTCGATACTTCGAAGTACGCGAAGGAACCTCTAATACGTAGCCTATTCTAGTCTAAGAAAAATATAAGAAAATGTACTATAAGTAACCTTATCCTAGAAGACTTTGTTTTATAGTTATATTAGCACGCTAAGAATACTAAGATTAGACTAGTTAGTTTAAAATCGACTAGACTAGTTAGTCTAATTATATATAATCCTTACCTTAATAAATAACTAGTCTATTACGATAAAAGTAGTACCGAGAAAACGAGTAATAATCTTATACTATTCCTTTATAAGTATTATTAACGGGATAATAAGAATAGTAACTATATTATATAGGACGACGAATATAGCTTAGAAAACGATACTCTTACTAAAGCTAATCTTAGCGACTAGAATAGTATCGCTATCGCGATAAACAATCCTTATAATAGCTTTTACTTATTCTTCTCGAAGGTACTAAGGCTCCGAATCGGTAAATAGACTTATATTAAGAAATAGACGTATAACTACTAAGATAAAAGGACGCCTAAACTTATTTCCTTCTAGTTTATATATTAAATTATAAGTACGTTCGACGTATAACCTAAAATCTAGCTTCAATAAAGCGTTACTACTCTTAGTAAAGAATTTACTAAGGCGTTAAATAAGAATTAAACTATCGTTGGAGGATATAGTATCTAATTCTATTCTTCGAGTAAAGTATAAAATAGCCTTAATCTATAGTAGTCGAGCTACTAAAACGTCGGAGAAGAGGTATCGTAGACGCGTAATAATAACGCCGTTTCGCTTATATAAAGTTTTCTTAACGAATAAGCCTTACCTTATACCAGAATTTAATCTATTATATACGTTAAATCCTAAATTTTGATACTCCAACGTCGAATAGATAAACTTATATATCGTAGTTGTAGAATTAACGAGTAATTAAAATTTTCTTTTTTTTTTTATATAAGCGAATATAATAATAACGCCGTTTTGCTTATATACGTCTATAAACCTATAAGAAAAGTGCTTCTTTTAGCCTTACAAATACTTTGGTACGAACTACTATAGCTAAGCGAAATTGAAGTATATAACCTAATGCGAAGCGGCGGGTCCTTTTTTCGGAGGTTTATGTGCTAGAGACTAGGTAATACGTATCCCTCTTTCCGATAAGAGGTGGAGCGGGTGAAGATTTAGGTATGATATGACGAGCTTTCTTCTGGCGAACAGCTCCCACGGTATCGCCGTGACACCGCATATCAAGATGGCTCGCTTCGCCAGAGTAATCTCCTAGAGAATCCAGACTCGCCAGAAGTAGGATTTGCTGAGAAGCCGGGAGAGGGGTCCTGCAAGACTCTGGCGCTTCAGGTTCGTCTCGTACTCTTCGTCGGTGAAATGCTGATTACCCAGAATACTAAGGAGTTCCGTGCTACGACAACTCGCTTCCCCGATGTACATCAAGACCGTGTTTGCTCTAGCGTGTATTTGTGCCATTAGTTGTACTTGATGAGTTCTCTCGGCATCGCTGTCCTGGTTGATGCAAATGGCGTCAATCCAAACAAGTCGGCTCCGTCCTTCCAGCCGTATCCGACGGAGAGCACGCTCACAGTTGGTCGTTACCATGAACCGCTTGCAATCGAGAATTATGACCGCTTTCTTCGATCTATCTCCAGTCTCGTCCGCCCAAGTATAAGAAACGGCCTCGTAAGGTGGCAGAATCTGTCGAAGATGTTCGTGGCTGATTTGGCAATGCACTGGGTCGTTGAACCTGCCCTGCTGAATCCGCAAAAGCCGTATCTCCTCTTTGCTTTGAGGTACGAAAAGTTTTATCTATTAAAGCCATACATTTCGGTTTCCCTCCAACTCCTCGCTTCTAATTAGTTGATTTCTACGCTAATTAAAAGCTTAAGAGGTAAATTTCATTTGTTCTTATTCGTTAAGGAATCTAGGAATACTTCGCTTTTTATTAGTCTAAGAACCTAAGAATTCTTCGCTTTTATTAGTCTAAGAGCTTAGGAATAATTAGCTATCGTTACTTTAAATTAGCTACGTTTTTCTACGTAAGTAATTACTTATAATATCTTAGATTTTAGCTACTAAACGAATTTAATACTCGTTATATATTATCTTAGCTTTTCGTTATTATATATTATAAGTTATTTCGTTTTATACTATATTTACTATTATAAGCTTATATACTCTTTTATTATAATTTTAGTCTTTTTTATTTTTTTATTTTATTATATTATAGTTTTAGTCTTTTTTATTTCTTTATTTAGTTATATTGAATTTATATAACGAAGGATTAATAATAAGACTATCGCTAAGACTAGTAGTTAACGTAGTCTAGCCTTAATACTTAGCCGATATAGGCTTAGTACGAAGTAATAAAGTTACTTCGTATTTTAAAGAGTCTAGTCTATCTACTTTCTTATTCCTATTTTCTTTCCTTTTTAAGAATAAGTTAAGTAGTATACTAGAACTTTAATATATAATCGTATACTACTATTATATTTAACCTTTATTGTACCTTCTACTTAGTCGAATAGATTTGTATCGTAGAGTTCTTTATATTTCTTATTCTTCTCTTTACGACTATTTAAGAAATACGATAAGAAAAGCTATTATAGCGTTGAATTCGAAACAAGTTAGTAATAGTAAAAGAAAGGCTATCTTTAACTCTTTCGAAATAAAGAGCTAAATAATACGATAGTTAATAAACCGTATTAAGGAACTTTCGAATATTAAAAGCAACGAAGTTGATATTATCGAACTTAAAATACCTTCGAAAGAGAAGCTAGATACTTCTACTAAGGAAGTCCTTATTTAAAAGAAAACTAAGTTAGCTTAAATAAAAGAATACTTACGTTTAAAGAAAGAGATAGTATAAGTAGCTAAGGAGTTTTTTAATATAGTTTTAGGTATAATATAATTCGACTCTAATTCGAAGTAAAGTAAAGAGCTAAAGATTCGAAATATCTTTCTTTTTACTATATTTATTACCTTTTAATAATAATAAAATTAGCTTCGTAATCTTAAGCGAAGATTTCGCGATACTTTAAAGAAGTATAAAACGAAGTAGAAACGAATCTTTAAAGCTTTAACTTATATATACTTTACTTATTAAGTTTAGTAAAATTATTTTATAAACTAAGAGTTTAAGAAAAACCTTCGATTCGATAATAGTTTATAAGTATTTTTTAAAGAGTAGACTTTATTACTAGTTTATAATAAAGATAACTTACTCTTTAACTTTACGTACGTTCTTAAGGATACGAAATAACGCTTAAATTAGATATTCGAAGCTTTCGACGTTTATTTAAACTCTTTAGAAGACTATTTCGAATAAAGACTAGAAAAAGAACGAGTTAGTACTTATTCAGCGAAGCTTTAATCTTACTTAAGAGACTATATTTAAAATATAATAGTAAATTTCCTTCGTATTAGAGATAGAATAGTAGCTTTTATAGTACAATAAACGTTTAAATTCTAAATAAGTCTTCGCTATATCGAATATAGTAGAAAGACTAGTAACGATTACTAGGAAGCGAAATGTACTTAGACCGAAGATATATTCTAAAGACGAAGGACTAACTACGGCCGAAGTAATTATCAAAGCTTAATTTAAAGTCGAAGTATTTCTTTTACGTTTTAAGAAAGATTTTTCGCCGATAACCTTATAAAATCTAACGGTAAACTACGTACTTATTACTATTATAGTAGTAAAAACTATTTTATTCTTAATTGTTTAAAACTAACGAAGACTTAATCTACTAGGAGAACTTAGCTTAGATCGTCGAAGAAATAGATACGATCCTAATCCCTAAAAGCTAAGACGAAGAAGTAAATCTTACTACTTCGTCTATTATAACTTAAGTAGGTACAATGTACCGATTTTATATTTTTATCTAAGTTTACGCTTATTATATACTTGAAATATATACGAATCTTAATAATAGCGCCGAGGTAAACTTAGTAAATATATAATTCGCTAACGAGTATTACTTTTAATTGGCTAATATATTAGCTTTAATAATAAAAGCCGCTAATCGTTTAGCTATTATTATCTACGAAGTATAAAAAGTACTACTTACTTTTATAGACTCGTAAGGATTTATAAAAAGAATAATATAATTTTATATTAGTATCGATTAAGACGTTTAATTAGAAGAGAATTTAGTTTTATTATTTATAACTACTATAGAAGATCTTCGAATCTATTTATCGATATAGTAGAAGTAGTAATAGTTCGAGTATAATATTATCTCGTTTTAGATTTTAACTAAATAAAGATTCTATCGAGTAACTTAGAATTAAACTAAAGTCTTTATAATAGTTTTTACTTTAAAACTAATACTATTTGTTAATAAAAAAGAGGTAATATTAGAGGTAAAATACTTTTCTATTATACTAAAGAAATAGAAGGATATATTCGAAGTAAAAAACGCTTTTATTTTTCCTTAGTCGAAAGAGATTAATTATACTATTAATTTATTTAAAGGTAAATAACCTTCGTATAAGTTTATCTACTTTCTTTCTTAGAAAAAGTTAGTAATATTATAATAATACTTAAACGAAAACTTATAAAATAAGCGTATTTACTTATTTAAATCTTTTATAAGATCCTTTATTTTATTTATACTAAAGAAAAATAATATACTTCGATTTTATATTAATTACTACGGCTTTAATAAGATTATAATATAGAATTAATATCTACTTCTATTAATCTTAGAGATTTTAGATTAGGTTTAAGGCTTTAAATATTTTACTAAGATTAATATTAAAGAAGTATATTACTATATTCGTATAAGGGAAGAAGATAAGTAAAAGATAACGTTCTATACTCGTTATAGTTACTATAAGTACTTAGTTATACTTTTTAAACTAACTAATACTCTTATTACATTTTAAAACTATATTTATTTCTACTTACGTAAGCTATTAGACGATTTTTATATTATTTACTTTAATAATATTTTAATTTACTTTAATAACTACGATTTATATATAAAGTACGTCGAATAAGTTTTTAATTAGCTTCGTAGTACTAAGCTATTTATTAATTCGAGTAAATACTCTTTTTTTTTAAATTATATAGAGTTCTTAAGATATATTATATTTAATAGCGAAGTATTTATAAATCTTAAGCGGATCGATATCGTTATATTGTAGTTAGAATTTATAAGTTATTACGAAATATAATAGTTTTTAAGGTTTTATAACTTCTATTGCTACTTTATCGAAGGCTATTTCGGAGTAGTTACTCTACTAACGTCTTTTATAAAAGGGAACTAGTAAAGAAAGAAGTTAAGATTAATAATTTTAAGAGTAATCGAAAGAGAAGCGTTTTAAGCCTTTAAAGCTATTTTCTAATAAGCTTTTCTATTAAAGTATTTCGACTTTTAACTTTATATACGTATTAAGACTAATATATCCTAATATACGATATTTAAAATCTTATTGTAACTTAACGAAAAGAACGTTTAATATTTAATAACGTTTTAGTTAAAGAAATTCTATAAAGCTAAAATTAACTATAATACTTTAAATTAAAAGTTATTTATTATAATAGAATTATTTAAGTATTAGAGATACTATTTAAAAGGTAATCGTTTTATAGTCGAAATACTCTTAGATTATTCTAATTTATAAACTTTTATAAAGTAGATTAAGTTAAACGAAAGATAAGCTCAATAGTATATATATTTAGTACTCTTTAAATTTATAATTAAATATTGTATAAGGAAGTTAAACTTCGCTAATATATTATCGAAACGGTTTAATTATAAATAGAAGATATTATCTCGAGTTAAATTACTTGTACTACTATAATAGAAAATACTAGTAGAAAACGCTTAGGAATAAGATTCGATATATACTAAAGTCGAAAAGAAGTTAGATAGTAATATATATTCCTTTAACGATCTTAACTTTATATCTAAATTTATAAATAATAAATTTAAAGATATTTAAAATTATGAGTAAAATAAGTAGAATTAGAACTTAAAACTTATATAAAAGTAGTTTATCTTATAAGCTATAGTAATAGCCGCTTATATCTTTAAATAAGCGATTTAAAAAGAACTTATTAAAGATTTATATACTTTAATCCGAAAACTATAAGTATTAGATACTAATACGTAGCAAATTAAGGCGGAAACGTAATCGTCTAAGACTAAGTGTACTTCTAAGCTTTAATCGGTTAGCTTAAAAGGAATATTATAGTATAAAAGTCGGCTATATATTCTAAGGTCGGAGTTACTTTGCTAAAAGCTTCTAAGACTATACTACGACGATCTACTAACGGAATACTTTAGTATTACCTATATTACGGAGTTATTATAACAGAAATTCTATTAAGTAAAACTTTGAACGAACGTTCGTAAGTATATATAATAATATAGTATTTACTAAGGAACAACGGCGAAGTAGTATAAGTTATATAGCTAGTTAGTTTCTTTATTAATCTTTTAAAGCCTTTTCTAAGAGTTATCGATAAACTTTATTACTAAGCTTAGGCTAATTTAATACTAAAGCTAGATTATAAACGTAATATTAATTATCGTAGATCGATATACTAAGTATATTACTTTTTTAGCTATCTTAACTACTTTTACTTTAGCTAACTTTATAAAAGTCTTTTATAACGAAGTAGAATTATAATTTAGTACTTCGAACGGTATTATATTAGATAAAGGTTTAGTATTTACGAGTTAATTTTAGTCTAACTTATATTATTATAACTATATTAAACGACGACTTTTAATAGTATTCTACTCTTAGACTAATAGCTAAATAAAATAGATAAACTAAACTTTAGAGTATTACTTATATTCCTTTACTAATTCTTACTAGTTAACTTAAACTATACTTTTGAAAATAACTTAGTTCGTATATAATAACGCTTAAAATACTATAATTAGTATATCTCTAAGCGAAGCGCTTATAAATTACGCGTTAGAACTACGTATCTAAATCAAAGACGATTTTACTTAGAAGAGAATACTAGTAGTAATAGATCGCCTTAAGAAACTATAAACTTTAAAGATAAACTTATAAGATCGGTAATACTAAGTAACTACAAAGTAAGCGAAATACTATAATAAGAGGTATATATCGATATAGTTCCTAAAAAGAAACTTAGTAGGATTATCTACTAAGAACTTAAAACTTAAAGTATCGAATAAGAAGTTAGTACCTAAGTTTATAAAGCCTTTTCGTATATTAGACGTAGTCGGAATATAAGCGTATCGCCTTAGCTTACTTAAATAATATAGCTAGTTATATAATATATTCTTAGTAAGTTTGCTAGAGCCGTAGATTATCCGTAAAAGAGATTATCCTAAAGACTACTTATAGATACTAAAGTTAGAAGACGACGATCTCTAAGTTATAAAAGAAGTTAAAGATAAGCGTCGGATTAATAGCGAAATATACTTCTTAGTAAAGTAAAAAGGCTAGCCGTTTAAGTATAATTAATAGATAAGCGAAGCCGATATATAAGCCTTATTAGTAATAACTAAGTATAGAAAAGCTACTACTAAGGTATTAAACTGAATACGACTCCTAATTATTAAACCTAATACTAAGGATACTCTAATACTTAAAAGAAAGCGAAGTCGACTTCGGAAAACTTAAAGTTATAAAATAGTATATCTAATTAAAGTTAAGACTACTATTAAATTAGGTATAGTAGCTTTGAATAAATAGAATAGAAACTTTTATTTATAAAGAGAAACTTTTATTTTAAAAGAGAAATTATTAAAAAGTATTTAAATACTAAAAGTATTAGTATCGTTTAACCTTCGAATTACTTTTATAAGATATTTACTTTAAGAGTATAATAAATCTTAAGGATAATTCTCTTATACCTTTTACTATTAAGCTTAATCGTAAATATTATAGTTTTTATTATTATTTACCTTCGAACTATTAATAGCGACTTTATATATTTTATCTTAAAATCGTTTTTTTTTTACTATAAAGATTATATACTTTAGATCCCTCTTTATTAGATTCGTAGCTATAACTTATTCGCTTATAGTTATTTATAAGAATAGATGCTTATTATAATATTAGTTATATCGTACGAAAATACCTTATTCGATATTAAGTTAGCTTAGAATATCTTAGTATTACGTACGTATTAAAGTTACTTACCGAAGTAATAATAATATTATAACTCTTCGAATTCAAAATCTACTAATTCTCTATATATTATATTTAGGCTACTATAAACGTATATAGCTAATAATAGTATATAATACTAATTTAGTTATAATATAAGCGAAGAATATAATGTTTATCGTAGTAATTAGTTTCTTATATATAAGCGATTCGCTTACTAATTTAGTATAAAGCGTACTAATTACTAGTTATACTTAAAGGAACTTATAACGTTTAATTAGCTTAGCTTAAACTACCTACGGATTAGATATTTAACGGAAAAGAAGTTATTTATAAGATTATAATATTTGCTAGAATACTATTAATAACTTTAACTCGTTTATATATCTTAAATATAGAACGGGATAAAAGGTTTATATTTAAAACGATCGATTAGTGGGGTAGGATAGCCGTTACGAGTAAAGGAGCGAATATAGCTTATATACGAATTAGAAAATAAATATAGCTTAGCTGCTAAAGGCTACTTTTTATTTAAGGCGAAGCTAGAACGGTTTTACTTCTAAAGGGTATCGACTTATATCTTCGACGAAGATATAATAAAGTAACGGCTTATAAAGGATAAGAGTATTAGAAGTAAAGTATAAGCGAGCTAAAGTTAATATAAGATATAAGATAAACGTAGTAAGAGGCTTAAGGAAGAAAAGAGAAAAAGGTTAAAGATTACCTAAAATTCTAGTTTTATTCTAATCCGAGTAGCTTGTATACTAAGCCTTTACCGCTAGTAGAATACGATTATTATACAAAAGGAAGGTATATTTACCTCGAAGCGAAGTTTTACTAAGACTTTAACGTTACTATAACTAGTTAGAATAATTAGTTAAGTCTTAGCCCTACTTAGTTAAAAGACTCGGTAATTCTACTAATCTAAGAATTAGTTAAAATATTATCGTACTAAGTAAATAATAGCGATAAACCTTAAGTAAGATTATAAGGAATTAAAGAATCTAATTGTAACTAAAGATAATTATATATAAAGAGGAGATAATTGTAACGAAGGATTAATAGTAAAATTATCGCTAAGACTAATAGTTAATATAGTCTAGCCTTAGTACTTAGCCGATATAAGCCTAGTACGAGGTAATAGAGCTACTTTGTATTTTAGGGAGTTTAGTCTACCTACTTTCCTATTCTTATTCTCTTCCTTCTTTAAGAATAAGTTAGGTAGTATATTAGAACCTTAATATATAGTCGTATACTACTACTACATTTGACCTTTATCGTGCCTCTTACTTAGTCGAGTAGACTCGTATCGCAGAGTTCTTTACAATTTAATTCGATCGAGTTTTTTCTTAGCTTCTTTTCTTATTCTTCGTCTTAGATTATACTACGTATTTATTAATTTATTTCTTCTATAATTTAAGTTTTTCTTTATACCTTAAGTAGCTCCTCTTTCGTTAATAGTTAATAGCTCCTTATCGACTAGCTAAGAGTAGTTCTATATTTAGTATATCTTATATATTTATAACTATAAGGATACTTATTTATTACTTTACTACGTCTTTGGATTATCGAAAAGAGATACGATATATTACTAATATTTGTTATTTTCTCTTACAAATCCTTCTACGTTAAACTTAATATCGGTAAATATAATATCGTCCGATAACGTATACGATGTATTAACTACGTTGTAGTAACCTTTGACTTATTCTCTTATAGTATCGCTAACGCTAAAACTTCTAATAGAAACGTTATACTATTCGATTATATTTAGCCGAGAGTTTTCCTCTACGACGTAGTAGTAGTATACGCCGTTTATTACTACTTTAGCTAAGACGTAAGCTATAAAGGGAATAAACGCGTTATATAAGTTCTTAGCGTTTAACTTCGTTTTATATCTTTTATATATATAGTCCCTAAGCCGAATACTATTATAAGTATAAATAATAGCTACTATATAAGCTTCGTAATTAAAAGGGTCTAATTTTGTAAGACGATTTATATATAGCTCCTCTTTATTAAGGTATAGTATAAATAGGCGTGTTTTTTAATCGTACGAAGCTAATACGCCTTTTGCTATTTAAGAATATTTTCCTAAGATTTATAGCTACGGAGTATAAGCGTTTAGCAACTCGTATTAAGAATATATTTAAAACCCTTTGTTAGTTCGTAAAGGATATAGAAGTATTAGTATTAAGGATTTATATATACCTTATAGTTTAGCTCCTTAATAAGTATTGAATTCGAATCGTAGGCCTAAACGAGTTATATAGTAACGACTTCGCTATTTGTAAATATAGTTAGCTCTTATAATAGTAAATATATATAAAGTCTTTACTTATTTCGGCGTCTATACTATTATATTCGATATATAACTCTAAGGCGTTTAATATATTCTACGTTACTTCTATTCTATAAGATAATCTTAATATTAAGATAATATCTCTTAGTAACTAGCGAACTATATATAAAGTTAGGATATATTTATTATAGTATTAGTGTTATTAGATATATTAGTTATTATAAGCTAATTATAGGTACTTATTCTACCTTAGATTAGGATTATAAGATAACGAATAACTAGACGAAGCTCTATTATAATTTAAATATCGTAATAGCGAAGTCGAGAACTATATATAAGATAAGAGTCGTAGTATAATAGATATTATATAGTTTAGATAACGCGAAGGCTAAAATAAAGTTTAACGTCGAAAAGCTAATACTTTACAATTAGTTATAGCGAAAGAGTAGTAGTTTAATAGATATTATATAGTTTAAGTAGCATAAAGGCTAAAATAAAGCTTAACGTTAAGAAGCTATCGTTTTACGATTAGTTATAATACTTATATTAGAAAAGTTAAGTAGTACAAATAAGTAGAGATTACTAAGTAGAGAAGGACTTCGTAAAGAAGTATTTCTAAGAAGTAGTAAAATTTGTAGAGTTTAAATTTAAGAAGGAGTAAAGTTAAAGATTAGCGAGGTTAAGGATAAGCGAAGTCGAAAAGGAATAAAGTTAAGAAAAAGCGAAGTTAAGAAAAAGCGTCTTCGTAAAAGTACTAACGTATCTTATAACGAATAAATATTACATTAAAGATTAAAATTAAACTAATTAGTAACGCTAAATAAGTTTTAATAGTAAAGTTAATTAACGAAGGATAACTTATATTACTATAATAGTAGTTATTAACGAATATAATCTTTATTTATCTTTACTTTATCGTATTATTTAGTATAGAAGATAATATTTAGGATTACTATTTTAATTTCTTATAATTAAACGAATTAACTTTATTTTATTTATCTTAAGAAACTACTTAGTTAAGTAATAAACGTAATAAAGGTATATAATACCTTAATACTTTAATATATAGTAAATATTATTCTTAAAGTAGTCTTAATCGACTAGTAGTTAGTATAATACTCGATAAAGTTAGATTCGAAAGTAGTTTCAACTTTAATTATAAAGAAAATAGTAGTTACTTTTATTATAAAACGTTGGATTAATATTAATAAACGCCTTTTTTTACTTTACTTTTACTTTACCTTTATATAACGACTAAGCTACTATCGTAAGCGTTCGACGTTAAACTACTATCCCCTATTATAGTATTTACTATAGAAATAGAACTAATTCAATTATTATAATCTAGAACTAATTAACAATAGAAACACTAACCGAGCCGACTATACTTTCCTACGACAACCTCGACTCGATACTAACAAAGGTAGATAACATTTTCGAGTATATTTCCCTCCCTTTTCTCTATCCTTTAACCCTTCCTCTTCGACTCTAACTCGTCTTCTAACCTCTGTATAGCTTCTATATAATACTCCCTCTCTAAGGTATTTATCTCGGTATAATTCTTCTTAACTAGGCTCTTAAGCTTAGCTACGTATTCGCCTATTTCTTTTACCCGCTTCCTATTATCGCTAACGATCGCCTCGAACGCTTTAATTAATAGCTCGAAGGCGACTTTCTCGTTAAACGCCTTAGCCGGCTTAGAGAAGTAGATTAGAATAGTTACCCAATCCTACTTATACCTAAGGACGAGGACCTTAACCTTATATATAAAGCGGTTTATCATAGCTACGGTTCTAATTAAAAAGTTAGCTTCGTAATAACTTCGACGTAGAAGATACTATTTACTAACGGTTTTTAAAGTTATTAGATTTAGTCTTTGCAACTAATTAGATACAATTAACGAAAGTAGTTAAATAAATCGATATAAAGCGTAACTAGTTTACAATAGTTAGTTTGGACGATTAATAAAAGTAGTAGAATTAATCGAAATAGGAAAACTTATATAAAAAACCTAACTAACTAGTAAGTAGGTTTATACGTAGCTATTTGTACTTATTTCTCTAAGGTAGCGAACTTACGTAGTTATAGTCTAGCTGTTTTAAGGTTTATAGTTATAACTTATTCGGTAAAGCTATTAATAAGTTTTAAGTTTATATATACAAGGTATAGTTTCGAAGCTAAGATAAAAGTTACTATACGAAAATAAGTATAAGTATCTACTTAACTATATATTCTATTATACTTTAAAAAGGCCGCCTTTACTTACATAGCGCTTAGCTAAATACTTTAAATAACAACTAAGCTACTTTAGTAGCTTTTTTACTAGTTTTAAATAATAACTTTTAACGTAAGTACTAATACCTTAGCTAAAAGATTTATAAACCGTTTATATATATTTCGCTAAGTAAATTTAAACTTAAAAGCTTCTTTAACTAAAGTAAGTATTATAAAGAAGTTTACGTTATTAAAATAATCGTCGTAGATACGAAAAGGCTTTGTAAGAAACTAGTATTTTATAACTTTTAAATATCGTACTACAAAGAGAGTACTAGTCTATTATAATACTTTTCGTAGATTTCGCCTTAGAATCGATTACTTAACTACAATAGTTTCTCGTACTAATTAGGTTCTTTATAACTTTCGAATATAAGATTATAAAACTAATAGTAACTCTTTATATACGCTTTTATATATATCGATTTATTAACGATAACTTAACTACGATGAATTATTATATAATATAAGTTCTTCGCGACTTTTGATTAATTACTTAATAAGCTAGCGTATACTTCGGTATATAATCTTTTACGGTTATATTACTTTATTAAAGTAGTATAAAATATCGTTTCTCTTTCGCTAATTACGCTAGTACAAGTTATCCTAATAACGACGAGATATTATACGAAATAAGTTCTTTGTAACCTTTAATTAATTATTCGATAAATTAACGTAGGTTTTAGCGTATAGTCTTTTACGACTATATTACTTTATTATAACGGCGCTGAATATCGTTTCTTATCCGCTAGTTACGTTGATACGAGATATTATCGTAGTAAGTTAATATTTATACGTAACCCTTTATATATTACGCTTTAATATAGTCTAATATTATCGATATAGATATATATAACTATTATTCGGTAATATTTAACAGATATTTTACAAATTCTTTACTTTATTATAAGAGCTATAAGATATTATTTAAGACTTTACCATTTTAGAGCTAAGTATTATCGAAGTAGTTTTCGTATAATATATATACTACTTCGGTCCCGTTATTCTATTATTATAAGCTTATAAAGCTAATAAAGAGTACTACCTCCGAAGTTATAAAGATTCGATTACGATTAACCTTTCTTACTAGTATAACGTATATAGGAGAAGGTAGAAGGATTAAGTCGTATAACGCTACTACTTCGACTTCTTTCGAAACGTAGTTTACTTTCTCAATCTTATATACGACTATTTTCTATAAAGATATATTAACCTTTATAAGATTATAATTATACGTATTAGCTAGTCTTTCTATACTATTAGAAACTTTAACGTAATATAAGATAGTTCGAATTAGCTACTTCGTAAGATTTACGTTAACCTTAATCTTATACGTTTAGTTATAGTATTTTATATTAAGAAACTCTTCTACTATTATTCGTACTACGACGATTACGATCTAGTCGACTTATTTATATATTATTATTTATCGTTAGTAATAAAGGAGTATTTGTATAATTAGTTTAACGGAATCTTAGAGTAGATACTATTAACTCGTCGATTCGTTTAAAGTACTTTATTAATTAGCCGATTAGTAACTTCGGGTTATACTATTATAAAGTACGAAAGGAAGTAGAAGCTACTTCGTAATAGAAGAAGCGTAGCTATATACGACGAGTTTATTAGATTTAACGATTCGACGGTAATTATTATATAGTTTACTTATTAAAAGATTTTCGGCGTAGCTAATCGCTAATATTTACGATACGTAGTAGAATAGTCGAATAGGAGATATTTCGTCGATTTCGATATAGTAAACGTAAGAGAAATAAGTCTTTAAAGAGTAGTATATATAAATATCTTATAAACTACGGAGCTATAGAGTTTATCTAAAAACTATACTAAATAGTAAAATATACTTACTTATTATAAATAAAGTTGTATATAAATTATAACTAGGTTTAGAGTAGCTTCGCTTTTAGTATTATTATAAGTCTTTAGTTTAAGTACTATAGCTAGTTTTGTAATTATAAGTTATTCTAATTTATTTCTAAACTAATACTTAATCTTAGAAAAGTAGCGATTTAGCGTTAAGCGAGCTTAGGTTTAAATATCTTATACAGCTTTGCTACTATAAAAGCGCTTCGCCTACGACCTACGCGATAATTCTATATACTTAGTATCTATTTCCTAGTTTATTTCTAGCCGGTAGACAACTACTTTTTACTCTAAGGTAGCTAAATCTCTATAGTAACTTATTCGTTATAAAGTATACTTTTATAATATATAAGATCGACTCTCTAGTTCGATTATTAGATAAAAGGATACGATATTACGTAGCTACGTATTCGCTTAAAGATAATAAAGGTAAATAGACCGCCTATTTCCTTAGTAGTTAATTAAGTATATACGAATATTAAAGCGAATATTAATCTTTAATTTAGGCTTACGTTAATAAAAGTATAAATAAAAGTATTAATATAAAGAATAGTAAAGGTTAAGTATTACGTTAGCTAAAATCTTTACTTTTTATAATCTCTTTATCTTTATACAAAGATAATGAAAATACTATATTAATTAAATATAATTCTAAACTTTTATTCGCTAGTTCTTAATCTTTATAAATATACTCTTTTTTATAAGAGTATCGTAAACCTTATCTAATAGCGTTAAGTTATCGTAGCCGTTTTCGTCTATTATATTGCGAACGCGATATCTCTTAGTATAGTAAAGATTCTAAGTTATATATTCGTTTACGATAACGATCGTCGTTTCGATTATTTGTAATAATATAACGTTTAGTTGTATTTTATTTCTAGTAAAGCTAAGTTCTACTCTCTTTAAAGTTATTTTAACGAGTAAAACGATACGAATCTTTTTTCCTTAAAATACATCGATAGATTTAACTAGTATTTAACGGACTTTTAAGTATACGGTGAACGTTAATTTAGTAAATATATCTTTGATATCGGCTAGTATAGCTATATAAGAGACGATAATAGCTAAGTACTAAGTTAGTATATAGTAAAATAAGTTAAGATTTAGAAGCTCGCGAAGGAGTAGGGTTCGGAGGTAGCGTTATATATCGTAGTTTATCTTAGATATTTTAGTACTTTAGCGAACTACTTCGTAGTTTATACTTACTAGCGATAATATTATTAAGTAGGCTTTATCTAGTTCTAGTTTAATTATACCGAGCTTACGAAACTATTTGTTAAACTATAGTTAATATCGTATACGTAGTAGTATAGTAGCTAGTCCTTCTACGATATTAAATCCGTTGTAAAATAGTTTAGCCTACTAGTCGAATCTATTATAAATTGTCTAATATTATACGTTTAAAATAAAGTACTCTTATCTTTAGCGAAGTAAAGTATTTAATAAAGAAATCGATAGTTATTTATAATATAAGTTAGTAGAAACGACGTTTTTAATAAGTAGTTAGTAGGCTAACTTTACGTTTATAGATTTTACTATTATAAGTAATTAATATTTATTTTCGACGAAGATTAGTTATTTTAAGTTCTTTTCGAAGGTAGTATAAGTAAAGCCTTCGTTATTTATATTAACTAAGTTGTTAAAAATATAAAGATTGTATAGCTTTATTACGTTAGCGATTATAGTAAAATAAGCTTCGTCGATAAGTAGTATATATATTAACTTTATATACGTTTAGATATAGAGTTATATATAATCGTTAGTTGTAGAGACGATAATATTATAGATAACGGCGAATAGTTTACGGAAAACGTCGATTAGCTACTTAGATATATTACGATTTCCTTTTACCGATTTATCTTATCGTTAGAATTCTTCTTTTATAGCTACAATATTAATAGATTTCTTAAACTTTATTAGACGATGTAAATAAGTTAAGATATTTCGTAGTTCTATAAGTATCGTTATATATTTATATATTAAATAAAGTACTTTTTAATATCTTACTATTAAGTAGTTAGCGAGCGTTGTAGTATAAGTTCTATTAGCGGCGAAGTACTAAATCGAGTCGAAATCTTTTTATACTCTAAACGTCTTTAATACTACGATATTTAATCTCTTTTCTTTAGTAATATTAGTAAAAACTCGTATTAGGTTATTTGTAATTACGTAAGAGTATACCGTTACGTTATATTATAAGCTTTATAATACGTTAATAAGTAATTAGATAATACTCTACCGAGTTTTTCTAATACTTAGTAGCCTTATAATAGCTATAATTCTATAAGGTACTTTAGTTGCAAAATTAGTATCGTTATTATAACGAGCCGAATCTATATAAGTGTTTTAGAAGTCTTTAATAGCTTTTTAGATAAGTTTAATACCTTTGATATTTTCATTTAAAAGAAAGTTTACTTTAAATATACTTTTAATATAATATCTTTAGAGTAGGTTTATTTAAACGTTATAGTCTTACGTTTATTCGCGAAACTATTTGTATTTAAGTTCCTTTTTACGGTAGTATTTAAGTATTAATTACTCGTTTACTCGATAATTTAAGTATTTACCGAAGTCTCTATATAGTTTTAACTATTCGAAAGCAACGTTTTTATTAATATCTTAAGTTATTTTAAATATTACGTTAAGAGTATATATTTTCGGTAGGTTTAGGATAAGGCTTTTCTAAAGCTAGTATCTTATATAATACCTCTTTTACTCGATAATTATAACGTTAGCTTATTTAATATACGTTTATTACTTTTAAACTCGTAGGTCGAAGAAGTTTATATCGAAGAGGTAGCCGAATCGTAGTTACTACTTAGACGTCGGGTTCTTCGAAACGTACGCTATAATAGATAATATTCTACTAGCTCTAAGTACTATTTACGCTACTATAGCTAAAAAGGGCCTAATCTAAGCTTTTAGGAAATATTTAAAGTCTCGTTCGAGACCTTCTTAGTATTAATTCCTAGCTACTAAGTTGAGTTTCTATACGTAGAAGTAGATTAGCTAGCTTTCTACGCTAACTTATTCGAATAAGTATAGGAATAATAATAATAGCGTATTAGCGACGTTATTAAGATACTACGAGCGAATAAAGTAGTATATTTATATTTAGTTAAGGTTTATAGTATATTAAGGTTCGATTAAGGTAACGAAACTTATAACTAAAGGTAATACGCGAATTTTCTTCGCTTATTAAGCAACGTATAAAATATTGAGTACCTTAGTATTAACTATAACTACGTAGTATATCTTATAATTAGCGTAATAGATAATATTTTATACGAAGAGTATATTATTAAAAAGGAGATATAATTTTCTAAGGAGGTAATATTTATTAAATTACGGTATTATATAACGACTTATACTATTATCGTCGAGTAGTTATTAAAAAAGAATAATAGCGTTAGCGAGTTCCTACTTTTTAAAAGCTAAGTACGATAGTAGGATAGTTATATTTAATATTCTAAAGGTAACTTTGAACTTTAACTCTTATAATAGGTTTTATAGTATTTATTAGTCGTTTTTAATAGCTAATAGTCTATAATATAGTTTATCGATATTTTAGTTAAAAGTCGCGAAGGATTAAAGGAATTTAATAATAGTAGTTTTATTAGTTAAACTAGTTCTAAACTTAGTTTTAATTAAGTAGTTAACGAAAGAGGTTTAACGATTCTAAAAGGTTACTACTACGAAGTTAACATAAGCTCTAAGATATATAAAACGTATTTCGATTTAGTATCGAGTTCTTTTACTTCGTTTTATATTTAAAAACTTAGCGTTACTAAGCGAATATCTATAATTATCGTACTTAATTAAACAACGTTCGACTAGTATTAGAAACCTTTTATACTATAATATTTATAGTATTATTAAGGTAACTATATAAAGATATAGTAACGTTATATTACTAAGTATTTATACTTTATTTTCTTAATATTATTTATAAGTCTTTTCTTATAAGTATAATTAAGAACTTAGCTCGTAGAGTATATTAACTTTCTAATAGTTATCTAATTCTAATAACAAGTACGCTAGCTAAGTCGACGTAAACGAACTACTTTTATTCCTTATACTATATTAGTATTTATTAAGTTGTATATTTACGAGTTAAGTAGTTTTACTAACTTATTATAATTCTTAACGTCGATAATAGTAACTAGTTTCTTTAAGTAATAGTTTATATAATCTTTATAAAGTTATATATCTTTTAGAACTATTATATTAGACTAATACTTTTAAATACGAATTAGTTTATAACTCGAGTTTAATATAGTTATACTAATTAGAGTTATATAACTAAGAGTTTTCGATAAATACTTACTAAGGGTTTATCGACCTTTATCTAAAGATTATATTCGATATAGTATCGTAAAAGACGATTTTAAAGTCGGTTTAAAATACTTAAGTATTTGTAAATTGTCTTATTATAATAGATTTAGAAGAAGAGTACTATTAGTCGTAGCGACTACTTTTATAAATATAGCCGAGTCGGTAAGGGAAGAGGATAAAGTATAAGGATAAAGTATACGCTAATACGTAGGTTTTAGAGTATAGTTATTCTAATTAAGCGAAAGAGGTAAAATTAGCTATTATATAATAACTTACTTATATATTAGAAGTATATACGTTTTATACTTATAAGTACGAAAGTTGTTACTTAGATATTTTATAGTATTTTACTAGTTAAGTTAGTAAAGAGTAGCTATTATCTAAGGCTACGAAGAGTAGTTAAAGCTACGAAGAGCTATTATAATTAAAAACTTAATAAAAGCGTTTATTAGTTAGAGATATTAAAAATAAAGGTTATATAGTAAAATCGTATTACTTTAATATAAAAGATACGGTTTATTAATCGAATTAAGCGTAGAATATATAAAGTAAAAGGTATTTAGCTAAGCTAAGTTAATAAACGAAGGAGATAGAGTATAAAATAAATAGGTATATAAAGTAGTATTTTATAAAACTAGACTCCGATTAATTAGAAATAGTTTAGACTATTTAATATAAGATACTTTACTTTATAATATCTAACTACGTATTTACGAAGATACGGTTTAGAAATAAATAAATATAATATTAGAAAAGTAATATTAAGAGAATTAGAATTAAATAGAAGGAACCTAAGTTATAATATTTAGTATAAATTAGATTATTTAATTACTTATTTAATATAAGTTTACGTTTGAGAGTTTATAAATCGATAAACGAATAAGTAAAGGTATTTTAGTTTTCGAAAGTAAATTATAAAGAAGTTATAAGTTAGCTAGTAAAACGAAAGTATAGTTTACTATAAAAGGAAAGTAGAATACTAAAACGATTAGTTCTAAAAGAGTAGGAGCTACTACGTCGATTCGAAGTAACTTAAGGTATACGATTCTTAGAGACTTTATTATATTAAATAACGTTCTTACGACTAAATTAGCGTAGTTTATAAAAGGCAAAAAGTTATAAAAGAAACGCGAAAAAGTAACGCGAATATATAAGAATATTAGGCAACGAACTAGTTTAGTAGTAGTTTATATTAAATTTTAATCTTTACGAAATTATAAGCTAAAACTTTTACTAAATAAAACTCTTTTGTATTTACTCTTTAGTATTAAAAGTTATTACTACTTTGCGAATTTTAGTTAAGAAATATATATACTACTTACCTTCGTCCCTTTAAATCTAAGGTAATTAGTAACTACTTTATATCGTACTATTTTACCTTATTATTCTTATAGTTAGAATTACTCTTACTACTTAATATACTAATACTTCTAACTAAGGTAGTTAGACTTTTTATAGCTTTTAATATCTATTCTCTTTAATTTTACTAAAGCTTCTTTTAATTAAGTTTTACTATTCGTTAATTTATATTATAAAGATTTACTTACTTTATTATTATAAATTAAGATTATAGAAGCTAACTTTAAGATATAAGAAAAGGTCGCTAATCGATAAATTACAAAGTAAATATAACTTACCTAAAATTCTTTCTTCTTTTTCTAATCTCTTTTTACGTTTTATCTTAATTCTCTTATATTCTTAATCTTAATACTTTTCTAAATAGGAAAGACTTCGTTAATATTTATCGTAGCCTCTATTATTTTCTTCTACGTCGATACTACTACTTTTATTCGACTCTTTATAGTTTTTAACTTATATATTATACGAAGTTTCGATTACTTTATCGTCGTAAACCGAAATCGTAAAAGCTAACTTTAAGAGATTAACGAGTTATAAGGTAAATATAACTTATCTAAATATCTTTTCTTCTTTCTCTTTTTCTACGTTCTATTTTAATTCTCCTACGTTTTTAAAACTAACTCTTCTTTAAGTAGTTAAGGACTTCGTTAACGTTTATCGTAGCTTCTACTATCTTCTTTTATATTAATACTACCGTTTTCGTTAAACTCTTCGTAGTTATTAATCTATATACTATACGAAGTTTCGATTACTTTATCGTCGTAAACTAAGATTATAAAAGCTAATTTTGAGAAATTAATAAGTTACAAAGTAAATACAACTTACTTAAATATTCTTTTTTCTTTTTCTCTTTTTACGCTTTATTTTAATTCTCCTACATTCTTAATCCTAATATTTCTTTAAGTAAGAAGAACTTCGCCGACGTTTATCGTAGCCTTTATTATCTTTTTCTATATTAATACTACTACTTTCGTTTAACTCTTTGTTATCTTTAATTTATATATTATACGAAGTTTTACTTAACTTATCGTTATAACCTAAGACTATAAGAGCTAATTCTAAGAGATTAACGAATTACGAAGTAAGTATAACTTATTTAAATATATCTTCTTTTTTCTCTTTTTCTACGTTTTATCTTAATTCTCTTACATTTTTAATTTTAATACTTTTTTAAATAAGAAGAACTTCGCTAAAGTTTATTATAGTCTTTATTATCTTTTTCTACTTTAATATTACCTTTTTCGTTAAATTATTCGTAGTTATTAAACTACTCGTAGTACAAAGTTTCGCTTATTTTACTATTATAAACTAAGATTATAAGAGTTAACTCTAAAAGATAGAGAAGTAGTTACTAATTAGCGAATTACGAAGTAAATATTACTTACTTAAATATTTCTTCTTTCTTCTTTCTTTTTACAACGCTAGTTTAATTCTTCTATATCTTTAAACTTAATACTTTTACTTTTAACTAAAGCTTTACTCTTAAAATAATAAAGCTTCGTATCCTTTTTATTATTAGATTCTATCTTTCTTTTAATAAACGCTTATACTTAGTTAAGTTCTTCGTAGCTTTCGATTATAATAGACTATATAATAGTAAATACTCGTCGTCGTTCTTAAGTTATACCAACTTTACTATACTTATATAGTCTAAAGTAGTTAACCTTTAGTATATTATAGTTACTATATCTAATATAGTATTTAATACTAACGCCCTACTACTATTTAGTTAAGATAGTCGAAGGAAAAAGCTTCTATAAAGTAAAGTAGAAGTTCTTAAGGCTAGTAAACCGAAAATACCTAAGAAGTATATAAAGTAGCTTAAAACCCTAAAAAGCGATAAATAAGTATATTGAATCCGAATTATCTTTACGTTATATTATAAAGTCTAATACTAACCTTTTTTATAAAGATATACGAACTTAGGTAATAATAACCTTAACGATGAGATATATTAGTCTAATATTTATAATAATAAAGGCGCGAAACGTATAAATACTCGTCGATATAGTAGTAGCGATTATATAAATCTATAGTTAATTATATAATAGCTTTTTAATAATAACAACGTCGTCTTTCTTAATAAGTAGCTTATAGCTTTACCTCGTATAAGATATAAAGGAGATAGTAGTATAGAAAAGCTTATTAGTTTCGACTTTAGCGACAATAAGCCGATAAAGGCGTATAATAGGTAGCCTTTGCCTTCTATTAAGCGTAAGAATAAGCGTATTCGCGATAATTACGTAAGTCCTTCGTAGCTATCTAGTAATATACTCCTAAACTTTATATATACTTCTTACTCGCTTAGAGTAACTATATTATTATAGAATATAGCTACTACGAGACTTTCGCGTTTATTAACTAATATCCTTTATACTTTTATACGAGATTCTTTTTTACTTAAAATATTATCGTAGTAGGTAATAGTTACTTTGGATATATTACGGCGTATAGATACTTTCTTAGCGTTATCTTATTAGTAGCCTTTTACTAAGAGTTTTTCGGCGATATCGAATCTTATCTCTTCGTCGAGCTTTAATATATTATTTACTTTATCTAATACTTCTAAATTAGCGTTCTACTATAACTAAAGTTATAATATCCGTAGTAATAGTTAATATTAATAATTATAAAGTTACTTATCTCTTCTAATATAACTTCTTTTAGTATAACTTCTACTTATATTATCGCGTCGCTTTTTAAGATATTACTAGTCTAGTATACGATTTAATGATTTATAATAATATTAGTTTAGAGTCTAAAGGACTTTAGAAGATAATCTACTATTACTTAAGTATCGACTACTTTTATAGTCGATAAACGAATCGATACTTTTTTTACGTTATTCGTTATTTTTAATATATTACTTTTTATAAACTCGTATATTCGTCGTAAAGTTCGACGTTAAACTACTATCTCCTACTATAATATTTACTATAAAAACGGAACTAATTTAATTATTACGATTTAGAACTAATTAATAGTAGAAATACTAACCGAATCGACTATATCTTCTTACGATAACCTCGACTCGGTATTAATAAAGGTAGATAATATTCTCGAATCCTTTAACTCTTCCTCTTCGGCTCTAACGTAGCTTCTAACTTCCGTATAGCCTTCTTATAGTACGCCTTCTCTATAGTACTTATCCTAGTATACTCCTTTTTAACTAAGCTACGAAGCTAGCTCGCGTATTTACTTATTTCTTTCCGCTACTCTTTATCGTTATAAGCGATTTCTTCGAAGGCCGTAATCAATAGCCCGAAGGCAGCCTTCTCGTTAAACGCCTTAGCCGGCTTAGGGAGGTAGATTAGGAGAGTTGCCCGATTACACTTATACCTAGAGACGAAGACTTTAACCTTACGTATAAAGTAGTCTATCGCGGCTACGGTTCTAATCGGAGAGTTAGCTTCGTAATAACTTCGACGAAGGTACTATTTGCTAGCGGTTTTTGTAGTTGTTAGATTGTAAAGAGTCTTAAAGTTACTTAGTATAGTCTTTACAACTAATTAGACATAGTTAATAAAGGTGATTAAATAAATCGGTGTAAAGCGTAGTTAGTCTTATATATATAAGAGAGTCCCAACTAGTAAGTAAATTAGTTTATAGTAGTTAGTTTAGGCGATTAATAAAAGTAGTAAAATTAATCGATACAAAGATAAGAAGACTTATATAAGAAACTTAACTAGCTAATAAGTAAGTACGTAGCTATTTGTATTTATTTCTCTAAGGTAACGAGTTTACGTAGCTATAGTCTAGCTATTTTAAGGTTTATAGTTGTAACTCGTTTAGTAAAGCTATTAATAAGTTTTAAGTTTACGTATACGAAGTATAGTTTCGAAGTTAAGATAAAAGTTACTATGCGAAAATAGGTATAAGTATCTACTTAACTATATATTCTATTATACTTTAAAAAGGCTACCTTTACTTATATAGTACTTAGCTAAATACTCTAAATAGACTCGTATATTCTTTATTTTACTTTACGTCTAATTTACTAAATAGTTGATAATATAGAACGTTTATAATTTACTATCTTATCTTATAGTAAAGATTAATAATATATAAATATCGAACGAAGGTATTAATAGAGTAGCTTATAAAGTTATAATATACTTATTCTTCTTTAGCGCCTAGCTTCGTTATTCTCTACGAAAGACTACTTAGCGGCGAAGTTCCTCGATTATATTTAAGTCGTAGATAGCTTAAAATATATTTTACTTCTACAAATTAGTATTTATTAAAACAATTAGACGAATAACGTCTTCGTAGCGAGATATTTAGAGTATTTAGCCGAGCGCTACGTAAGCAAGGGCAGCCTTTTTGGAGCATAATAGAATATATAGTTAAGTAGATACTTATACCTATTTTCGTATAGTAACCTTTATCTTAGCTTTGAAACTACACCTCGTATACGCAAACTTAGAACTTATCAACAGCTTCACCGAACAAGTTACAACCGTAAACCTTAAAATAGCTATGGCTACGTAAGCTCGCTACCTCGGAGGGGTACAAATGCTTACGTATAAACCTACTTGTTTGCTAGTTGGGTCTCTTATATAAGTCTTCCTATCTCGATTGATTCCACTACTTCTATTAATCGCCCGAACTAACTACTATAAACTAGTCTATATACGATTAATTTAACCACTTCCGTCAACTACGTTTAACCGATTATAAAGATTAAATCTAACAACTACAAAAACTACTAGCAAGTAGCACCCTCTATTAGTTATACTCGTCGAAGTTGTCGCAAAGCTAACTCTCCGATTAGAACTATAGCCGCGATGGACTACTCTACTATACGTAAGGTTAAGGTCTTCGTCTTTGGGCATAAGTAGGATTAGGTGACTCTCCGGATCTACCTCCCTAAGCCGGCTAAGGCGTTTAACGAGAAGGCCGCCTTCGAGCTATTAATTAAAGCGTTCGAGGCAATCGCTAGCGATAATAGGAAGCGGGTAAAAGAGATAGGCGGATACGTAGCTAGGCTTAAGAGCCTAGTCAAGAAGGATTATACCGAGATGGGTAGCGTAGAGAGAGACTACTACGCAAAGGCTGTGTAGAAGTTGGAGGCCGCGTTGGAGCCGAAGAGGAAGAGTTGAAGGACCTATGCTAGCGAGACGGATTAGTATTAGACACTTGTTCCCAGAAGCCTCTCCCGCCGACTCTTGCCTCCCCCCGAGGCACAGGGAAGTGGCATCCCACTTACGGAGAAGGGGGAGGGGGGACGTGCCCGAGAATATTATCTTTATTAGTACCGAGTCGAGGTTGTCGTAGGAAGGTGTAGTCGGCTCGGTCGGTGTTTCTACTGTTAATTAGTTCTAGATCGTGATAATTAAATTAGTTCCGTTTCCATAGTAAATGCTACAGTAGGGGATAGTAGTTTAACGTCGAACGCCTATAACGTCGTAGCGAGATATATTCTTATTAAACGACGTTTACCCGTTCTACTACTATTAGCTATAATCTCTTTAATACTATATATAACGTAATAGTTAATTTAGATATAAGAAACTATTATAGTAAAATATATCTTTCTATATAGTTATATATATTATAAGAGCTACGATTTATCTTAACGTATCGTAACTAATTATTACTTTATATTAGAAGAAGACTAAGTACCTAACGTAAATAAGATACTTATATAACTATATTTTATATCTAAGGCGCCCTTTTACGTTTTACTTAGTATTTTATAAATTTAGTTCGAATACTATTACTTTATATAATGCTATATACTTAAAGTATTTAGCGTTTACCTTCTATATTCTACTTTCTTTTCTTAACTACGTTTCGTCGCTTTAATAGCCTTTACTACGCTATTATACTACTATAATAATCTTTTACTTACTAATATATCTTTTTCTATAGCTTAACTCGAAGTTTACTATTTAAAGATTATATAAAGTATATAGTTTACTTAATAAATATCTTTACGACGAATTTCTACTAATAAGTCTTACATTATAGTATATAATAATTACCTTTAGTAAAAACAAATTATTCCTTTAAGCGTTAAACGTACGATAATAAACGTCGTTACGTTTTTTAACTTTCCGATTTAATAAAACTATTATAAAAACGAAAGCTACGTTAATAATTTTACCTTTAAGAAATACAAAAATCTTATAATTATAAAAATTTAGCTTATAAGGAATATTACTCTAAAGCAATATACAAATTATACTAGGAATAGTAGCTTATAAAAAGAGTATATAATTACGAGAATACTTACGATATAAGTATCGATAAAGGAAGTTTACGCTAATTGCTACTATAATAGATAAGATAGATTATATTCCTTTCGACGATCGAATAGCTTACTTTTTAAACAAATAAAATAGTAATCGATTTTATAAAGTTCGAATAGTTTTAACGTTAACGATTCTAAATATATATACGTTGATTCGTTAAAATATATTACTTATTAAACAACGTAGTAAAACGATATAAGTAGGCTTATTAGATAATATTTTTTCTAATAGAGAAGAGTATTTTAACGTTAGAGGATATTAAACTATAAGCAGCGAGTACGAAAGAGTTATTACTAATTTACTACTTCGTCGTAGGTATAGAGAATAATATACCTATTTTAAATTCTTAATTACCACTTCTCTTTAAAATATCCTTAAAATACTTAGATATCGAACCTCTTAACTTATAATAACTCTCTCTACTATTTACGGACAAATTCCTTATAAACTATCGGCTCTCGTACGATACTATATAAAACTAAAATATAAAGTCGACTTCGTTAACTTTAGAACTAACCCTTATTAGACAATATCTTCGCATAGAATCGAATTTACTTAGAAATATATTTAGTTCCGATAATTAAAATTTCTATTAAATTATAACGTATAAATATCTACAATAGTATCTTCTATAAACTTAGAGCTATTTAGTAACTTATCCTAAGTTATAAACTATAAAAATAGCTTATTTCTATATTACTAAATAAAGTATACTTTTATACTACTAACTCGCTTTTAAAACTATTATATTCTTATACAAAGGCTAGGCTCTAGCCTATACTTTATAAAGTCTTCTTTTAGAAATAACTTATTAAAGTAAATATACTTAAGTTTAATTATTCTAAATAGTTAAATATATAAGCTTATAAAAGAGAAGAAAGTCGATCTCCTTTATAAATTAAAATTCTTTAGCTTTACTATAATCGGTATTACGAATAAGCGCCTTTAGTACTTATAATCTATTATAACGAACTTAAATATATACAATAAGCTAATCTATTTCTCGAATATTACCACTAATCTAATATATTTATTCGCCGATAAGTCTTAAGTATATTTTATAAGCTATATAACTATAGTTCTCTTTTATAACTTTACGATATAAAAATCTTTAATAACGTCGAACGTTACAATTAAGGCGAACGGTAAATCGAAGTATAACGTTACGTTATTATTAATCGGATACTTAGAATTAGTAGGGTTTAAAATCACTCGGATTATAGTAAACTTTACGCTATTAATTAGCTTTAATATACTATATATATTTTTAATAACGATAATAAATATACCTTTTACGTAGAAAAATACCCTAAGTATCTATATATCCGATTTATTACTTTAAAATATAGTTTTCTCTACTATATTTAGTATTATACTAAGAGTCGTTCTTCGATATAATTCTTTATCTAAAATAAATATAAATACGTAACGTTTATTTCCTAAGGTTTATTCTATTATAACGTAAGCGTTATATACTTATCTCTACGCGTTTAAAGGCGTAATAGTATATAGTCTTAAAGCGAAAGATAACTTAAACTTACAAAGGCTATATCTTCGAAAAAAGTCCTTATAGTCTTTATAACTCTATCTTTCTTCATAAAGCTATATAAGGAAACCTTTTAATAATAGATAGCTACTAACGTAGACCTATTATACTAAGACGATAAAGGTCGTAAAACGTTCGAATAACTATACTCCTTAGAGATAATTAGTCGCGGCGCCTAATTCGTATATAGAAGACGTTTAAACTAACATCTTCTCTTCTACTATAGTCTTAGTAGCGTTTTCGTTAAGATATTACTATTATAACGTAGCGATAAGCAGCTTCTATATAAGGTTATTTAATAGACTCTTATCTTTAATTAACGTAAATTAGAAGAAATCTTCGGCGAGAATAACGATTAAGATTTTACTAAACGAAGACGATTCTTTACTCTTTTTAAGTACGATACCTTATATAACGATAAGCTTTTAAGAGATCTTATATAAGAACTCGCTTAATATTATACTAACCTCGTCGATAATAAAAAAGATTTTTCTTTACTAAACGTTATTATATTCTTTTCGTCGCTCTTTTCTATTATTATCGAATTAAAGTTTAAAAGTAGAATAGATTATCGAACTACTAATATTAGTTATAATACTACCTAAAGATATTATAAAAACTATACGTTTCGCTTCTCCTTTAGCTTAGAATAAGTCTTTTAGTATATTAATAATCCGAAATTTTCTAATTCTCTTAACTCTATTTAAGTATATTAAAAGCTAATACTTTTTACGCTATTCGAATATAACGGCGAAAGACTACGATAGCTACTTAAGTTCGTATTTGTTTATAAATTCCTTAACGAGAAGAAGGATTAGTAATTATTCTTTATTTAAACCTTAAGTTTTCTTAATTCTTATTATAAGCTCTTTGTGATAAGCTAAGGCCTAGGTTAAAACTTAGACTCCGGTACTAAGTCTAGCGGCGTACGTATAGCCGTACGTGCGAAGGCACGTGCGCCTACGCTTACGTAATTGCAGCTAGTAAGCCTTTGTAGAGTTTTCTTATAAAACTCTACTACGTTACTACATAACCTCCTTTTCCTCCTTTTCTTCTTTATTCGAAGATAAACTTATCTAAAGCTATATATTTAAATAAAAGGCGTATAACCTTTTTATATATCTTCAAATTAACTATTAGAAGGAGGTACTATATAGCTTTTTAGTAGTAATAAACTTAGATATACCTACGGCGCTTAGGTAGTAAGTATCCGACGTAGCTTCCTTAATATAAGAGATTATCTACGAGATAAAAGCGTAGTAGGTAAAGGTTCTAAACTAAAGCTTCTATTAGCTATAAGAGAATATAGCTCTTTAGTAATAGTAAAAGTAATTAGAGTTAAACGCTAAGCTTTAATAAAAGTAAGATAAATAGTAGCAAGTAGTCGACGACTAGCTTACTTATATTAACGTAGTATTAATAGAGTTAACGGTAGTACTTATAGCACCTTCGACGACGGTTATACTAGTATAAGATATAGTAACCTTTACCGATACAACTAGTAACGAACTAACGGCCTTAGTAGTAGTATACCGTAAGCTATTATCTTAGTTAAAAATATTCGACGGCGATTATAAACGTTATTACCTTTAAGCCTTTTAGATATAAGAGAAACTCTAGCTCGACTACGACTTACTTAGTAGTAACAAAGTAGCCTAGTATAACGCTAACTAGCGCTTAAGCTAATACTACTAGTAGAATATTACTATATTCTACTAAAGTAATAGTACTATTAGTACGTATAACTTAGCTAAGCTAATAAAGTACTTAGATACTTTATATAAGGAGATACTTAAATAAAAGGCAACGTAGTATTAGTTGAAAACCTTATAGTAGAAAAAAGGTACTATCTTTACCTCTTTTATTACTAAGTTCTAATAAATCCTTTTCGACGTAAAAAGAGAAAATTAGAACAATTAGTCGAAGGTCGTTTAGCTTAACGAAATAATAAACGCTAAGTTATAAAAGTAGCTAATTCCTATTACCTTACCTACTATCTACTACGCTAAGGTAACGGCTATTTACTTAATTGTTAAACGATATAAAGATATAGTAGGTATAATAAGTTATCGTTTAATAAGAAGACGTAGCTTTTAGACTATAGCGTAGGTAATAATAATAGTATAGCTATTAGTTAACTAAGACGATAACTTCGCTATAATAAGAGTAAACGCGATTAGGATAGCTAAGTAGATTAATAGTACTAATAAAGGTAATTGCCTATTAAAAAAGAAAGATATTATATTTAATATAATATTACGAGCTTATTAAGTCGAAACTAGTATTTGTACTTAGCGTAGGGAATCGAACCTCTATATTAAGTATAGTGATAGTAGCTACTTCGTTATTAGTTACTTTTATTATCCTACCTCTTATTTTAAGGATATAGTTGTAGCAATTATATACGTTGCTACTATACGCCTCCTCTTAGAGGAAATAGAAAAGTTGGAAAGTAACTCCTTAGAGTTAGATACGAAGTAGGAAAAAAAGTAGCTTTAGAGTATAATCGAGCTTCGGAGCCCTTAAAAGAAGCTTAGTAGCAGTAAAACCGTTATAAGTTTAGAATAAACGGAGATAGTATACTCGTAGGTATAATTATTAATAGAACTTACTTCTCTTATTTATTAGTAGATAATAAGTACGAGTACTACGTAGCTATTAACGAGTAGCTATTTTAGAAGCTAAATTTTCCGCTAATACTTATCGAGGGATATATTGTAAAGGGTTCGTTTAAAGAGATAAAAATTTTTAAAATTATAAGAGTAATATATATAGCGATTAAATTTAATAAGTTCTCGTAGTTAATATATATATATATTATACCCTAGTTGAAATACTTATTAATCTTAAGACTATTATAAATAGTTTATAATAAAGCGTATTTAATTTTATATTTATAATAAGTACGTTATAGAAAAATAAGTATCGATATACTTACTTTAAGTAACGAAGAAAAGTTAGTACTTATAAGACAGATAAAGGTTAAATACTTAGTATAAGTATTTACTTTTATCGTCGAAGTATAAAAGATATATAAAAGGTATAGCTATACTATAGTATATATCTTTATATAAACGATCTTCGTAGTAGATATCGATAAAGCGTTATATTCTAAGATAGAAATCTTTACTAAGGATCTTAGGCGCGTAATCTTATCGTAGTTCTACGACTTACTTTCTCTTTAGTTACTAAGTAAAGCTATAGCCTTACTACCTTATTACTTAGAAATAGATTATAATATTAAAATTAAGAAAGATAAAGATAAGAATAACTTTTTACTATTATAAAGTCCCTTATACGGGATATCCTAAGACGAGTTATTAATTTTACGGAAAACCTTAAGTAATTTCTTAGAATAAAGGTATATCTAACTTAGTAGTTCCAAAGTAAAAGCGTTAATACTCTTCGTATAAAAGTTAAATAAAAGAGTCTAGTTTTACTATAACTATCGTAACTTTAACGTAGTTATTCGTAGTAATTGCTACTTTTTCCTATTAATAGAAGAAACTTTATAGAATTTAGCGAACGTAAGGTAGTTTACTAAGTTAGATATAATAATAGCTTTTTATAAGCTACGTATAAAGGAAAATAATTAGTAGAAAACGGCTTTTTATACTTACTATAGCCTATTTGAGTAAATAGTTATACTATTTAGTCTATTAAGAGTACTAGCGACTTTCTAATAGTATATTAATATTATACTCTACGAGTTCCTAGACTACGTCGCTACGGTATATATCGACGATATATTAATCTATACTAATAAGAGTAAATAAGAGTATAACTAATAGATACGCCGTATATTAGAACGGTTACGAAACGTAGGTTTATACTTAGACTTAGCGAAGTACGAGTTCGTAGTAATAGAAGTAAAGTACTTTGAGTTTATTATTAAAGTAAAGGTAAATATAATAGCCAACTTAAAGAAGATTAAGACTATTACGAAATAAGCTTTCCCTTTATCAATTATAAACGTAAGAAGCTTCGTAAGATTCGCTAACTACTACTATATATTTATTACTTACTTCTTTAAAATAGTAGCGTTATTAATAGCTTTAATAGGGAAAAGTATACTTTTTCGTTAAAGATTAGACTAATAGAAAGCCTTTAAGGAGCTAAAGCGCTTATTTACGTATACTTTAATCCTTACGTAATAAGACTTAGAGCGCCTAATCTTCTTCGAAGCCAACTACTCCGAATACGTACTAAGGAAGACGTTATTATAAGAAAATAAGTAAAGGAAAAGGAGAGTCGTAACTTATTACTCTTAGAAGCTTAGCTTAGTAAAAGTTAATTACTTTATTTATAATAAAGAGTTATTAGCTATTATTCGTTACTTAGAATAATAAGATATAAAGTTATATAGCTACGTAGGTTTTACGGTAGTAACTAACTATTATAACTTCTAATACTTTATAACTTAGTAGAAGTTTTCTAAGTAGTAGGCTAAGTAAGCTAAACTACTTTTTCGATACTAGTTTTAGCTTTAGTATTACCTTAATAAAGAGGTAGTAGTATTAGACGCCTTTTTTTATAAGAACTAAGATTATTTGTTAAAGGAAGACGATAAGAGCAAGTAGAGGCGTTTTTTATAACTTATTTCGGCGGCGGCGCTAAAGTTCTAATTACTCGATAACGTTGCCCTCGTAGAGATTATAGTAATAGAATTAGTAGACGCTAACTAGGAATAGCTTCTCGAGTATTAAATCTTCTCCGAAGACTAAGAGCTATAAAGCCTTTAGGACTAGGTAATAGAAGTAGATAAGGTTTTCTACGTAGTATACTTAACGATATTTAAGAAAAAGCGCTACTTCCTCTCTTCGCTATAGTTAAAAGTATAACTTTTAAACTACGTTATCGATACCTTCGGCTACTTAATATACTAAAGGAAAATATAAGTATTTAGAAATTACTAATTAGGCGAAGTAAGCGAGGATATTAGTTACTTTAATATACTACGTACGACGCTAATATAGTAGACTTACAACGTATACTTTAGTAGTTACCTTAAATGTAATATAACGTAAGCTTTAATAACCTAAGACTTTTACTAGCTAAGGTTATATTAATAGATATAGTAGTTTATCTATAACTACGATATTTATCGCTATATTAAATATAATAAGGATCTTAAGAGTAGGTTTCTTAAGCTTTTACCGATCTTAGATTAATTTTATAAAGAATTATCGATAGACTTTATAACCGATCTTCTACTATTAGAGAAAGAGAAAGTTTATAGCTTCTAAGTAATTATTAATTAGCTTACGAAAGTAGTTACTTTAAAAGCTATAAACTTAATAAAAGTAAAAGCGTATATAAAGTGTTTTATATAAGTGTACTTTCGCTTTTATAGAATATCTACGGCTATTTTAAACGATAAAGGAACTAATTAGATTAGCTGTTTCTAATAAAAGTTCTATAAGTTTATTAAAGTTGAATAGCAACTTAGTACTACTTACTACTTATAGATAAATAGCGTAATAGAGTAGATAAACTAAGAGGTATAAGCCTACTTACAAGTATATATCGACTATATATAGTCCGACTAAGTAGAGTTACTCTTTATAGCGTAGATCGTTATTAATAACTACGATAGCTTATTTATAAGTATAAGCTTTTTCTTTATATAATATAGCTATTACGTTTCGTCTTTAGAGGTAGAATAGCTTATTAGCTTAGAATCGTTATTAGAGTACTAAGCTAAGAAGTTCCTCTACCAACTATAGTAAATCTCCGACTAAGCGTAAGCTTAGATAATAGTAGCGTAATAGCGATAAGAGTATAACGCGAATACTTATAAGTATCTAGCAAAGAAGTTAAAAGTAAAGAATAAAGTATAGTTAAACTTAAAGAACTACTATACTTAACAATTAAAAAAGAAGCTAAATTAGCTATATAATAAATATAATATAAAAAAGATAATTAACTTATATATAGTAAAGCTTTTTAGCTTACTTATAACGATATACTTTCGCTTTTATATAGATATATTAAAGCGTATAACGGATAATCTTTTACTAAAGTAGAAATTTTATGATAAATAACTAATACTTTTAATAAAAGAGCTAAGTAATAAAAAATAAAAAGTAAAAGAAATCTTATATACTTATATATTTAACTAAAGAAAAAGTAAAGTATAAAAAGTATTAGTTAAATAAGTAAAATATTTAAAGTTAATATAAGAATTATTATTTAAACTAATAAATTTTATTATACTAAATAATTTTAAAGAGTAGTATAATTTTATACTTATATTAGATAAACTTATTTACGAGTATTAAAGATAGTAAAAGATAATAATTACTTTTAAAAAACTTAAATTTTTTTTATAAAGTAAAGTATATTAGTCGACTAAAAACTCTAATTAAAAATAAATAATATAACGTTTAGCGGGTATTCTATTTTTTCTTCTTTTTCTTTTTTTATTATTTCTTTTTCTTCTTAAAAGATTACGTTTCTTCCTTTTCTTCGAAGTCTAAGGATAGAACTACTAAGGTGTAAGCGTAAGAGTAGCGAGGCTTAGAGGTAAAGGAGGAGGCTAAGGTAACTAGGATAGATATAAAAGTAGTAGAGAAGTTAATAGCTAAAACGGCGGCGATAATAGAGACGATAACGTTAACGAGGGTAGAGGTAATCTAGTTAGCTACTTAGGTAGCGAAACCCTAAGCTAGTTATTAGCTTTAAGGGGAAGCGAAGATTACGGCGAAGGAAGAGAAGTAGAAGTTAAGGGTAAGCGTAGAGGAAGCGAAGCTTTTAAAGGTATTATACTTCTAAACTATCGTTTATAAGTTAGCGGCGAAGGGGTTATTAGCGAAGGTAGTAAAGGCGGTGGGTGTAGCTAGTATAGTAGACGCGGCGGTAGTAGCTTCGTTCGACTCCTTTTCCGAGTTTTTACTATTCTTCTTCTCTTTTTTCTTTTAAGTTTTCTTCTTCTACTTCTTCTTCTTCTTAGTCTTAGCCTTAGCTTCAGCTTTAGCTTTTACCTTAGCCTTAACTTTAGCCTTAGTTTTACTTAGAATTTTAAGCTTAGTAGTAGTAGTAGTAGCTTTCTTATTAGCGAGTTAGCGTTTTTATTTAGCGTAGTAGGCGAAGAGGTTATTAGCTAGTATAGCTTTGCGTAGCTCTTATACGATAAGGAAGAAAGCGGCGAAGGCTAGATACGTATTATTAGCTCTTAGTCTTTTACGAAATAGAGATAGGTACTTACTTAGTATATACGGCTTATTTTACTTTACGTAGATAGTATACGATTAGTTAAGCTTACGGAGCTACTCGAAGTAGTCGACGACTTATTTATCGTTATAGTTAGCGAAACGTTAAATATAACGAGAATAAAGGATACGTTATTCTCTAAGCTAATTAGCCGTATATTATACTACGGTAGTAGTACTTCGGATACGTAGGCCGAGTAAGTAGGTAGTAGCGATAACAGCGTTTATAATAGCGGCGGCGGTCTTTATAACGGCGGCGGCCTTTATAGTAGTATTAAGCTTTATAGCGGCGACGGCGGAGGTAATAATAGCGTTGGTAGCGAGCGACGTAGCTACGGCTAAATATAGAAAGTCGACGAAGTTAGGCTACTTTTACGGTTAGCTAATACTTAGTATTACACTAAGGAATAGACTTACGAAGGTAGAAAAGGCTAAGGTATTAGGGTTAGTAGCGATATAGTAGTAAAGGTAGTAGTTAATAATTATAAACTAAAACTCTAATTAATAGCTACTTATTCGTTGTTGAAGTAGTAGAAGATTTACTTAATTAGTAAGTTAGTCGTTTAGCTCGTCGAAGAGGTTATCGTCGTCGATAGAAGGAAGGTTTAACTACGTACGAATACGAGAGTAGGAGTAGTTGTTAGCTATTTTATCGGTAATAGTAAAGTTAGAGATAGAGAAAAGAAGGTACGATTAAGTACGCTTATAGTTTTAGAATATATCGTATTAGTAGGTATATACGTTTTCGGCTTAGGGCAATTTTTTTCTATAGTTCTCTATACTTTCTACTATTTAGCGTAGCTACGGCTTTATCCTACTAAGGAGCTAAGTTACTACTATTCTCTTATTTACCTAATAGTTGGCTAAGGGGGAGGATTACTACTACTATTAGGAGGGAGAAGAGGGTATATAATAGGCTAAGGCTTAGGTTAAGACTTAGACTCCGGTACTAGGTCTAGTAGTATACGTATAGCCGTACGTACAGAAGTACGTACGTCTACGCTTACGTAATTGTAGCTAATAAACCTTTGTAGAGTTTTCCTACAAAACTCTACTACGCTATTACGTAGCTTCCTTTTCTTCTTTTTCTTCTTTATTCGAAGATAGACTTATCTAGAGCTACGTACTTAAACAAAGGGCGTATAACCTTTTCATACTCTTTATTTTACTATATAGGAAGTAGTTATAATATAATATACGCGTTCTCGAGCTCGATTAATAACGAGCGTCTTAAATCTATACTTAAAGTAAACTAGTTATCTCCGACGATATTTATAAGTTCATCGTTAGTTTTATTTTACTTTATACTCTACGCTTTAAATATACTTTTAAGGAACGCTTTATCTAACGCTTTTAAGTTAAGAAAGTCCGATCCCTAGTCGTATATAGTATCGTAGAAGTTATTAGATTATAGTTAATAGTCGTCGACTTCTAAGTACTAGTTAATATTATCGATAACGTTTTTAATTATCTTAGATTCTCCTAAGATCGTATTATATAATATCGATTTAGAAATAATCGACTTTATTATAATAAGATTATAAACAATATTCGCATCTTCGTCGTCGTTTTATTCGAGTTTTACTAGCTAATAACTATTATTATTATCGATTATAATATCTTCAACGATATCGTTCTTTTCGTTTAGACTTAGTTTTTATAAAGTAACGTTTTACTTTACGTTTTCTATAAAAGTTTATAAAATAGAGAGATTCTTTACGTATTACTATGCTTAGTTAAATAAGAGCGTTTCTTTCGACTACTAAATATTAGTAATATCGTCGTATTCCTTAGTAAGAAAGTTTTACTATAATACAAATAAGTCGAATAATAGAATAACGTTTTTATATTTCGTTAAACTATATAAGTTTACTATAATAAAGGCTTTAAAGAGAGGTAGTTACTAAGGTACAATATACTTACTAACAAAATCTTCGTCTTCGTCGTTAACTTAGTTTATAAGAATCCTCTTTATAATCGATATAGCGAATTCGCTAATACGGCGGACACGTTATATCTAATCTTCGCCTTTTATAAAATCGTCGTCGAACGAAATACTATTTATATAACTTTTTTAAACGTAAACGATAAAGATATAATCATATAAATACGATTTCCTTAATATAAACCTACGTCGGAAATATATATCGATAAGCGATAATAAGTAGCTTTATTTACTATAGAATATTAGAACTTTATCGATATTATCGTTATATTACTATATATATAGTCTACGGAGTAAAGGCTACTCCTTTACTAACTTCTAATAGATAAAGTTTACTACTAAAAACGTCTAAGCTTATATAAAGGTTAAATTACTTAGTTTTCTAATTAAAGAAGTTATAACTTCGACTAAAAAGAGTTTTCTCTTTAAAACTATCTTATTTATTATCTTTATAAGCTATAACTATAATACTATAAGAAGCGCCGATAGAAGAGTATCGTTAGTAATAATAATATTAAAACCTAGTCTATTGATACTACTAAGTTACTAGAACTACTACTCTACTACTTCCGTAATATACGTTAATCTCCGATATATAAACGTTAATAATTTAGTTATATAATTCGTTATATAATAGAGTAACGCTAAGCTTTTCTTTTAAGTTAATATAAAGCTAAAATCGTAGTTATACTTTAGGCTAATAACTATACTTTTATTATAATAGTTTACTTAAATATAATTTCGCTTTATATAAAGTAAGTTATCTTTAAACCTTATTTCGTCGATAAAAGATTATAATACTTTAAACTTATAAACTTACTCTTTCGATATACTCGACTTAGTATTTACGTTCTTATAGATTTTATACTTTAAATATATCGCTATATAAATATATCGTTAACTTCTATAAACGTTAAGATTAGCTAAGTTATTAAACGATTCTATAAAACGTAGTATTATATCTACGTACTACTTTATAAACTAATAAGGGTTATTAAATTCTTTCGAATAATTATCGATTTCTTTAACTTTTACTTTATCGAAGTATTCTAAAAAGACATCGTCTATATAACATATAACTTTTCGCTAATAGTCTTCCTATTCTAAGTCTACTATATTATCCGATAAATATACTATATTAAGGTTCTCTACGAGCTAGAGTATATTATAGAAGTAAAGAATGCTATAGTCGTTAGTCTCTACTATTTTATAATAGTAATCTACTTCGCTAAATACTAACTTCTACTTAATACTGATATAGTATACGAAGAATAAATCTATTTCGTAGTAGAAGAACTAGGCGGCTACTAACGGATCCCTTATAGATAAAGTAGACTTCTTAAACGAAAACTTCAACTACTACTTTATCTTCTCTCTATCGAACTAACGCTTATACACTAAGTAGATTTTTATAAAGTTAACTATATTATTAAAGTTAACTATAAACTATATTATAAGTATCCTACGCTATAGATATAATATATAGATCTTCTATTATATTTCTATTCGATTATTATTCGATAAAGAGTACGTTTTATCGAATATAGCGAACTCCTTTATTAATATAATAACGTTAGTATCGTTCGTATAACTTATATTCTTTATTTCTTCTACTATAGCTTATAAACGATTATAGTCTAATAGTTTCTTTAAGGTTTCTATTTTATAAAAAGTAAAATATACTATACTTACTATTATAATCTGATTAGTATTAGTATATAATATTTTATTAAATATAAAAAACTAAAACATTAAGTATATAGCGAATAGCCTACTTTATCGTAAGAATATACATATATTCTAAATACCGAGCTACTTATTATATTCTTCAACGAAGATAACGTTAAACGTTTTATAGTCTTACTTTCGTAAGTTACTAATACTAAATAAAAAAAAAGTAAGAAACGATCGTAGAAAGAAGTCTAAATAACTAGGATCGATAAACGTATAACTATAAGAAACGTATATAACGAGCTATTTTAGTTAACCGCTCGTTTATATAACAATTACCGATATATATACTTTATATTCCTTTCTAAGTTATTCGTCGAATTATAATACTAAATTAAGAAAACGAAGTCTTTCGATATTATCTACTATAGTCGTAGTATTAAATAGGAATATCTCCGTAATACTAAGTTCGTATACTATATTAGTATCGGTAATAGCTTTAACACCTTTGATTATACTTAAGTCGAATATATTTTCTTTAATATCTTACTCTCTTCGAAATAGTATACTATCCCTAAGGCTCGATTCTTCTCCTCTATTTATATTACTACTTATATTAGTTTATAAGAGTATAGTATTTACTCGTAAACTTAGACTAATAGTAAGGCGAGTTAAGCCGTCTACAATTTCATTAAGTTCGTCGAGATCTAGTCCGATTATATAGTTATAGAGAAGTACGATATTACTTATCCTAACGCGTTCCTTTGTAGTATCTTCTATCTATTCTATTTACTCTAATACTATAGTTAAGACGCTAGTTTAAGGATCGACTTCTTATATCTCTATTTCTTCTTTATTTAATTAGATATTAATATAAAGCAAATTATAAATTTTTAGTTATCGTAGCGTTACTATAATTACTTACTTTTATATAAAAACCTATTATTATATATCCTTCGCTGTAAGCTTTTACCCTCTATTCTATATAACGTATATATTAGATAACGTATCTAATAAAAGGTAGGGTAAGATATTAATATAAAATCTATTAACATCGTTAGGGAATATAGTTTTATAGCTTCTAATATACTTTTAGTATACGAACTTTCTAAATATATATCTTTAGTCGATAATAAACTTTATAATAAAGTTATATATTATATATAATACGATTAGTTTCTTTTCTACAAAAATTAATAACCTTAGCTCCTCTAAGTATCTGTAACAATAGCTAATATATTAGCTATACCTTTTTACGTCGATTAGTATTATCCTATTTATAAAAGCTAAGCGCTATTAGAAATAAAAAGGGATAGTATCTTCTTCGACTTTAATAAGGAAATACTTCGTATAGCTTAAAAGGTATTTAAATTTATCCTTTAACGATTCAAAGATAATAATCTACTAATCGTTAGTCTTTAGTTTACTTAACGTCTATTATTATTAGTAGAAACGATATATAACAATAAGTAACTCGACTTTATCGTTTATAACTTATTAAAAAGCAGCGACTATTTCGACCTTTAAAATAAGAGAGATTAGCTCGTATTACAATCTATTCGTTAAAGCCTCCTCTTTATAATCGAAGTTAAGCTTTAGAATATATATTATTATATTAATTTTTTATTATTATTAGTCTAAGTTAAACAAGTTTTTATTTCGTTTTACTTATTTCGTTAAACAACTATTTTCTTTACTTTTACGCTTCTATCTTATACTACGAATATATTATTACGGTATTAATAAAAGCGAAAGATATAAAGTTATTAAAAATAAAAGATATTAAAGTATTAAAAAAAAAGTAATAGCTATATTTAGTAATATTAATATAAAATAAGTAGTAGTATATTACGATTATAGTAGTATTAGTATAAACGACGGAAAACCTTTCGTAGTTGAATTCGAAACTCGAGAATATTATCTTCAGAGCTACGTACTAAGAGTTAGTAAGTTAGAGAGTTAAGCGCTAAATAGTGGAATAGTTAGTCTTAGAGCTAAGATTTACTAGCTTCGAGGTAATATATTAGGAATTACTATATTATAAATCGAAGCGCTAAGTAGCGGAATAGTTAATTTCGGAGCTAAGGCTTACTAACTTCGAAGCGGCGTACTAAGAGTTATTAGATTAAGAGTCGAAGCGCCTAATAGCGGAATAGTTAGTTTTGGAATTAGAGTATATTAGCTTCGGGGCGTTATATAAGAAGTTACTCTATTAGACGAGTAAGTAGTAAAAAAAGTTTCCGCTAATCTAAATATTAGTTTCGGATTAAGATTAGATATTATAAAAAAAGTAAGAACGTTATTATATCTTATAAAGTAGAATAGCTAACTACTATTTACTTAAAAGACTCGATATATTAAATATAATATATAAAAGAAAAGTTAAGAATAATATTCTATTTAAGCTAAAAGTTATAATCGCTTCTTCTTCGAATAACTAAGATTACTCTTAGATAATAGAGCTAAACGTAAACTCTAAGTAGCGAACTTTATTAACTACTATATATTAAAATACCTATTACAATAGTAAATACGAAAGCTAAAGAATAAGCTTATATATAGATACTCGTAGGTATATCGAAAACTTTAAAATTCGCGAAAGAGTTAATATAAAAGAAGATAAATTACTCGAATATCGTAGTTACTTTATTTACTTCCTAAGGAAAAGTAACTTATAATAATAACTATATAAAATCGATTAAGGTAGCTACTTACGTTTAATACGAAGCTAGTCTAAATTCTTATTATACTATAAGTTCTTTATAAAATACTTCGAACTTAGCTTATTTGAAGTAACAAGGTAAAGTTAGTAGCTAATTATAATACGTTTAATATTTACTAATATTAAAGTTATAATAAAAAATTATTAAAAAACTTAAATAATATATCTATTACTAATCTACTCTTAATTTCGTTATTATAGAATATCTCGATAATAGTATACTATTATTCTTTACCTTATTCTTACTTTAGTTATTTTAGTTTAACTATAATAACTATATTATAATAAAGAAGTTAAGTTAATATAACTATTTAATAATTCTATATACTAATCTTTAGTTTATTTTATTATAATTACTAAGCTAAAGTAAATACGTATAAATATTACAAAGGGAACGTACTAATATATATTATTAAACTAAAACCGTTTTTCTTATTATACGCTATTAACTAAGGAACAACGTCTTTATTACCTACTTCTACGAGTCTTTAACTTATTATAAAATAACGTTTTTTCTTAAGTTATATAATAAACGCTACTTCTATTTTTCTAAGTTTATATCGAAAAGCCTTTATTACCTATTTTACTTCTAAGGTAAAATAGTTAGCGATTAAATAGCAAAGTCTAATAGGAATTAACGAACCTTAGCCAAATAGCGTAGTATTTACAACTATCGAATACTTAAAACTTATATATCGTATAAGTAATAGTAATATAAGTCTCTTTGAGTAATAAATACGTATATTATTAGTATTTACGTTAGCTTAGCTTTAAAGCGAAGATAGTTCTTCGCTCCTTAAGTAAAAGATATTCGCTTTTTTCTTAAATTAACTTAAAATCCGACTAAGATAAGCTACGACGTCGAAGTATCTATAGATAATATTTCGTATATAAAAACTCCGACGGCTAATTTAACTAGCTTCGCTTCTTTTACCTTTTTCGTCTCTTTATTCTACTGTTAGTTAAAATTTAACGAAATTTACTATTAATAGTTATTTTCTTTTCCTATATCTTTATTAGTTTTATCTTTTATAACTATTAATTATACTTTCTCTACTATTTAGCTTATCTATATTCGTACGTTATAGTTTTAAGTTATAGTTTACAACTATTATAAAGTTCGACGACTACGTCTTTTTTAATATTTAAGCTACTTAATATACTTATAATAGACGTTTTACTTATACTAGTTAAATCGTCTTTAAACGTCTATTTAATATAGAATTATCTTATCTCAACTTCTTCTACGACTTTATCGACGATAATTTAAAAATATTATTTAAAATATCCTACTACTTAATTCTAAGTAACGTCAGCGATATCGAAGGCTATTAGAATAATACGGTCTTTTTCCTTTTAAGCCGATTCGCTCTAAATTAACTCGACTTTACCTTACTACGTTAAAACGAATAGAGGGACGATATTAAAGAATTAACTTATTCGGTCTTCCTCTTTTAACTAAATAATAACTCTATTATATTATAAGTTTAATATCCGTTTAAGATATATATATTAATATTAATAAGTCTATATCTCTATCTAATATTAGTCTTAAAGATACTATTAGTACTTAACTTATTATATAATTATATATATAATTAACTATTTATTTCTTTAGTCCTATCGATATGAATTCTTATAAGCTAAACTACAATTAGGTATAATAACCTATAAACTAAGAGAAGGCTTATATATTCGTAAAGCTTAATTTATACGTTTAAGCCCTTAACTTAGAGTTATCGCCTTATAAAGGCGTATATATATTCTACGTTCTTATTATCTTTCCTCTATCGTCGGAGTATATATATAGACATTGTTTCTAATTAAGTAGTACTTCGAAGTTTACTTTACTTCGCTTCGATACTAGTATTTTCGTTATAAAGAATATAATAAACGTTTTTAATAATACGTTATTTACTATTATCTTAGTAGATAGCGATAAGGTTAAGATTCTAATTATCTTCGCTATCGACTAATCTTTTTTATATAAGACTACTTCTATTTAAGAGCCTTTTGAACGACTATTCGTTATAGTATCGTCGAGTAGAAGTACACTTAATAGCCCATTTTCCTTAAAAAAGAAGGTAACTAGTTTAGGTATAATACCTACTACGCCAATTCGAAATAAAGATATAGTATTTTCCGCTTATTCTTTAAACGCTATAGGTTTATCTAATATATCTTATAATATATAAGCTACTAAGTCAAGTATTATAACTTCGACGTAAGCGCTTATAAACGTAGTTTTAAAAATAACTATTCCTACTAAACTAGTTATTAGTAAAAGAGATTACTTCTACTCTTAAATAACTATATTACCGTAACTAAACGAAGATTAGATTAGTATTAATAATTAGTTATAAGCGAATTAGGAGGATATAGTCTTTATTATATTTTCTAATAAGTTTCTACTCGTCGTTATATTATAGAATCTAAATTCGTTATTTCGGAGGCTAAGACTACGTTAGCTAATATAGAAAACGGTTTAGATAAATTACTCGTAGAAGATACCTTAGGAAAACGTTAGTCGATAGTAACGTCGACTATATTAACTTCGAAGAAGCGTAGTACTACTATTAGTAAACGTACGAAGTAGACTACCCTTATCTACTTATATTTCTTTATTAATATAAAAGCTAGTTATAAGTATATTAAACCTCTTATTCGAACGTTAATATATATAAGTTAAAAGTATTAGCTATATTAGTCGTTATAGCTTCTCTAATATATACGTTAAAATAAATAGAAATATTAATATCAATTAGCTTTTCGATATTAGATACTAAAGAGTAAAGGCTTAATAAATATTATATTATTTAATAATTATATAACGACTTCTTTCTAATATAAGTATAGTAAAAGTCGATATATAAAGGAAGTACGTCTCTTATCTTCATTATTTAATCTTTTCTTTCTTTTTTTATAATTATCTACTCTCTCTTCTACGTTTAATAAATCTACTACTAAATAAGTATATACTTAAGTTTTATTCGTCTTAGCGATAATAGCGTTATATACTAATTCTCCTATTATAATAAATAGCGTTTAACTTACTCAAATTATAATAATAGAAGAGGATTTAGATATACTATTTAATATAAATCTAATAATTTACTTTACGTTTCGAGTAAAGTAAGCTCTTTAGGCTATCGGTATTAGCCCTTAGTACTATAATTAGTTCGAGATAAATACTTATATACGTTTAGATCCGAACCTCGTACTACTACGATTATATTAGCTCCTCTTAATCGATTCGAACTAAAGTCGTATCGTAAGCTTAGCCTCTCGTTTTCGAATAAAAACTATAAAAGTAATAAACTAATTAGTTTACTATTAACGTTCAACTAATACTAAACGAAGTAGTCTACTTATAATTAATAATAGTAGAAACTTTATAACTTAGGCTTTATTTTTATACCTTTATTATATTTAAGACTCTAGTTTCGTATATTCTAAAACTTATTCTAACTTAATTAGGTACTAATAAAAAGTAATATCTACTTTCGTTTTACTAACAATAATGTTAAAAGATACTTTAACGATACTATACTAACGGTATCGTTTAGCAGCTTAATCGATAATTAAGGTTTCGATTTATATCGCTTTTTATATTTAAGTTAAGTTAAGTAGACTTTTGCCTTAGTTAAGATAAGTACGACGGTTCCTAATTTTCTCTTAATAGTATCGTAGCTTAGCTATATCTTCGATAGCTACGTACTAATTATATTTTCTATTATATATAAAGCGTAGCGCTTCTCTTACTTATAGTTTTATATTAGGGACGATATTCTACTAAAGGTATTATACTAGTTTACGAGGATAAGGGCTATCGTAGGACGTCTTAAGGATAATTTAAAAGAAATACTATAGTTCGACTATTATAAAAATATAATAGTTATAATTCTATATTACTAGCGTCTATTAAACGTAACGAGTATAGTAATCGGTAGTATCTTTTAAAATTGTATTTCGAATCGACTATCGTCTTTATTAAGTAAAGTCTATAGTTAAAGACGTATTTCTTTAAAATAAGCGAAAACTTTAGCTTTAAAATAAGTTTCTTATACGCCTTCTTTATCTTATCAAAAGCTTAGCTAATAAGTTCATTATTCTTTTACCTTATATACTTTTGAAAATATCGTTTATAACCTATTGTATATTATATTAGTAGTACCTAGTTAAGCTATTCCTCTATAAAGAGTTATATTTATCTATAATCGCGTTAAGTTAAAATATAAGCCTTAGTCCTAAAGTTTTAGAGTTAAATACTATTTAGTTAGCTCTTTATCTAAAGTAATATCGTTAGCGTCGATAAGGTATTATATACGACGTTCTACTAATAATTTATCTCTTTAATCGTAACTATTCGAATCGAAGCCTATACTTTACGAAGGATAGTAGTAAAATAAGAGAATTAGAGAATCTTAACGTAGTTGTAATACTAGAGGGAATTTACCTTTTACGGAAAATACTATTATAAAAGGATAATTATATTAAGATTAGTACGAAAGATCTAATCTATAAGTTATCGTAACTTAGGTATATCGCTCTTCTAAGGTTAAGTATTAGAATACCGCTTTATAAAAAGTTACGAAGTAAATATTAAAGGAGACGAAAGATTCGAAGATAAGTAAAGTATTAGTATTAATATATCTACTTTATTTAATAACGACGATATATAAGCTACTAAGCTAGTAAGTTATTATTCTTATAAATTAGTATATAATAAGCTATTAGTATTATAAGCGAAATATAATATAAAAGTTAGAAGTAAAGCGTCTTTATTTATATAAGATAGTAAAATAAGAGAATTAGAAAACCTTCGTATAACTATAATAGTAAACCTAAGCTATTATCTACGATACTTTATAAAGAGTTAACTCTTTCAATAATAATTATTCTTTTTAAATATTAGAACTTATATAAAATAAAAGGGTTAGATAATAATCTTCGATTATCTATTTTAATATACGAAGCTTTTAATTAGTAGCGTATTTCTTTAAATAAAACTGAAACTTCGATTTTTAGAATACGTTTCTTATATACTTTCTTAATCGTATTACTATCTTTATTAATAATATTATAATTTATCTACTTTTTAAACTCTAAGGGTATTATCCTTAGCTTATTACTAACTATATTAGTAGCGAAATCGAATATCTAATATTATTTTTTAACTTTAATATAAATTAGTATATTAAAGTATTTATAATATCTTTTCTTTTACCTTATATTAGTTTATAAGAAGTAACTTTAATAGCTAGTTTCGTATTTCTTTAAACGTAATAAAAATCTTAAGCCTTATAATAAAATCTTCTACTATCTATTTAATTATATCGAAAGCTTAGTTACTAAACCTATAATTCTTTTATTATATAAGCTTCGAAAATATTATCTATAGCCTAATAAGGATTATATTAGCGATACTTAGTTAAGCTATTTCTCTTTAAAATCTAATATTTCTTTATTCTTATACTAAACTAAAGTATAAGCTTTTATCCTAAAGTTTTATAATAAAGTAATATTTAACTAACTATTCTTTTATAATACTACTACTAATATAAGAGTTAGCTATATAAAAGAAGATAGTAGAATAGTATTTATAGTTAATTATACTCTAACTTATATATATTTATATTTTTATTACTTATTTAACTATTTTTTAAGTATTTTTTATTTATAATTATCGTTAAGTAATTAAACTTAGAAAAGCTTATTTAAATTAAACGAAAGAGTTTATAATACTATTATAGTTTTCTAATTTTAAAGATCTTTTTAATAAGATTTTTTTATACTTAATATCCTTAAAAGATTAGATTAAGTTTTAAGAAAACTCTATTATAAATAAAGAAAATTTATTAAAGTATTCTAAATACGATTAAAAACAATTATCTTTACTAATTTAATAAGTTATATTAGTAATATTTCGTTTAAGCTTTATTTCGTTAATAAGTATACGTTATTTTCTATTCGATATTATATCTCTCGTTAGAACTTAGTACCTAAGATAAAAGTTAAAAGTTCGTATCTTTAAATCGACTTTAATTACTTTAATAAAACGATACTATAAATAAATCTTACTAGCTCTTTAGGTAAAATAATATATAGCTTTTACGTTTTTTATAAAATATTTAAAGCTCTAAGTAGAATTAACTTCGAAAAAAGACTTTATTAAGTTTAAATTTAATAAGTTCTTAGTCTACGTCGACTTAGAAAGTTAGAAAACCTTAATATATTTATAATAGTAGATAGAAGTTATTTATCGTAGAAAACTTTTTTATAAAAAGTACTACTATCGAAAGACAAATACGTTAAGATTAGTATAAGATATTTAATTTATAAGCTACTTTAATTTAAGTTTATTACTTTTCTAAAGTTAAATATTAAAATATCGTTTTATAGTAGTTATAAAGTAAGTATTAAGTAAGGTAAAAGGTATAAGAGTAAATAAAGTATTAGTATTAAAGTTTCTAATCTACTTAATAGTAACGATATATAAGTTGCTAAGCTATCGAGCTATTAGATTATTATCTTTATACGAATAAAATATTAACTTTGTAACTAAGTTATACTTCGAAGGTTAAACGTAAGGTATCTCTATTTATATAAGGTAGTAGAATAAAGGAGTTAGAAAACCTTCGTATAATTGTAGTAGTAGACTTAGGCTATCGTCTATAGTACTTTATAAAAAGTTAACTCTCTTAATAGTAATTATTCTTTTTAAATATCGAAGCTTATATAAAATAAAGGGGTTAGATAATAGTTTTCAATTATCTACTTTAATATACGAAGCTCTTAGTTAGTAGCGTATTTCTTTAAATAAAGCTAAGACTTCGATCCTTAGAATATACTTCTTATACGCCTTCTTAGTTATATTACTACCTTTACTAATAACATTATAGTTTATCTACTCTTTAAGTTCTAAGGGTATTATTCTTAGCCTATTACCGATTATATTAGTAGTAAGATCGAATATCTAATATTTTTTCTTAACTTTAATATAAATTAGTATATTAAAGTATTTATAATATCTCTTCTTTTACTTTATATTAGTTTATAAGAAGTAACTCTAATAGCTAGTCTCGTATTTCTTTAAGTATAGTAAAGATCTTAGGCCTTATAATAAGATTCTCTACTATTTGTTTAATTATATCGAGAGTTTAACTACTAAACTTATAATTCTTCTACTATATAAGCTCCGAAAATATCATTTATAGCTTAGTAGGGATTATATTAGCGATACTTAGTTAGGCTATTTCTTTTTAAAATCTAATATTTCTTTATTTTTACGCTAAGTTAAAGTATAAACCTTTGTCCTAAAGTTTTGTAGTAAAGTAATATTTAATTAGCTCTTCTTTCGAAGTACTACTCTTAGTATAAGTAGGGTATTATATAAGAAACTTTACTATCGATTTAAAGCTTATAAATCGAAAGTAAGCTTCGCGAAAGAAAGTAGTAGAATAAAAGAGTTCGAAAACCTTAACGTATTTGTTATAATAGATAAAAGTTACTTATTATAAAAAGCTTTATCGTAGAAAGCCTTTTCGTAGAAAATACTACTTTCGAAGAACGTATATTAGGGTATCAGTATAAAAGATTTTACCTACAACTTTATTACTCTTCTAAAGTTAAGTATTATAACGGAATTAAGTATTAGTTAAAGTAAAAGGTACAATAGTCTATAATATTATAATATACTAATCTTAGAGTCTTTACTCTACTAAGTAGCGACGATATATAAGTTATAAAGCTATTAAATTGTTATCCTTATAAGAATAAGCTATCGACTTTATAACTAAGTTATACTTCGAAGGTTAGATATAAAGTATCTCTATTTATATAAGGTAATAGAATAAAGAAGTTAGAAAACCTTCGTATAACTATAGTAATAAACTTAGGCTATCGTTTATAGTATTTTATAAAGAATTAACTCTTTCGATAATAATTATTCTTTTTAAATATTAAAGCTTATACGAAATAAAGAAGTTAGATAGTAGTCTTCGACTATTTATTTTAATATATAAAGCCTTTAGCTAATAACGTATTTCTTTAAATAAAATTAAGACTTCGATCCTTAGAATATACTTCTTATATATCTTCTTAATTATATTACTATTTTCGTTAATAATATTATAGTTTATCTATTCTTTAAGTTTTAAAGGTATTATCCTTAGCTTATTACTAATTATATTAATAGTAAAATCGAATATTTAATATTCTTTTTTAACTTTAATATAAATTAATATATTAAAGCGCTTATAATATCTCTTCTCTTACTTTATATTAATTTATAAGAAATAATTCTAATAGCTAGTCTTATATTTCTTTAAACGTAGTAAAAATTTTAAGCTTTATAATAAAATCTTCTTCTATTTATTCAATTATATTAAAAACTTAGCTACTAAACTTATAATTCTTCTATTATATAAGCTTCGAAAATATCGTTTATAGCCTAATAAAGACTATATTAACGATATCTAATTAAACTATTCTTTTTTAAAATCTAATATCTCTTTATCTTTATACTAAGTTAAAATATAAGTTTTTATTCTAAAGTTCTACGATAAAGTAATATTTAATTAGCTATTCTTTTATAATATTACTACTAGTATAAAAGCTAGCTATACGAAGGAAGATAATAAAATAATATTTATAATTAGTTATATTCTAACTTATATATACTTATACTTTTATTACTTATTTAACTACTTTTAAATATTTCTTATTTATAATTATTATTAAGTAATTAAACTTAGAAAAGCTTATTCGAATTAGACAAAAGAGTTTACGATACTACTATAGTTCTTCGATTTTAAAGATCCTTTTAACGAGATCTTTCTATACCTAATATCCTTAGAAGATTAAATCGAATCTTAAGAAGACTTTATTATAAATAAGAAAAACTTATTAGAATATCTTAAATACGATTAAAAGTAGTTATTTTTACTAGCTTAGTAAGTTATATTAATAATATTTCGTTTAAGCTTTATTTCGTTAATAAATATATATTATTCTTTATTTAACGTTATATTTTTCGTTAAAACTTAATATCTAAGATAAAAGTTAAAAGTTTATATCTTTAAATCGACTTTAATTACTCTAATAAGATAATATTATAAATAGATCTTACTAGCTCTTCGGGTAAAGTAATATATAACTTTTATATCTTTTATAAAATATTTAAAACTCTAAGTAGAATTAGCTTCGGAAAAAAACTTTATCGAATTCGAATTTAATAAGTTCTTAATCTACGTTGACTTAGAGAGTTAGAAAACCTTAGTATATTTGTAATAGTAGATAGAAGTTATTTATCGTAGAAAACCTTTTCGCGAAAAATACTATTATCGAAGAATAAATACGTTAAAATTAGTATAAGATATTTAATTCGTAAGTTACTTTAATTTAAGTTTATTATTCTTCTAAAGTTAAGTATTAGAATACTACTTTATAATAGTTATAAAGTAAATATTAAACGAAATAAAAAGTATAAAGGTAAGTAAAGTATTAGTACTAAGGTTTTTACTCTACTTAGTAGTAACGATATATAAGTTACTAAGCTAGTAAGTTATTATCTTTATAGACTAGTATATAATAAACGAGTTAACTTTATTAATAGTAATTATTTTTTCTAAATACTACAGTTTATACGAAATAAAAGAGTTAAATAATAGTCTTTAATTATCTACTTTAATATACAAAGTTCTTAGTTAGTAACATATTTCTTTAAATAAAGCTAAGACTTTAATCTTTAAAATAAGCTTTTTATATATCTTCTTAAACGTATTATTAGCTTTATTAATAACCTTATAGTTTATTTACTTTATAAGCTTTAAGAGTATCGTCTTTAGTTTATTATAAACTACTTTAATAACAAAGTCGAATATTCGAAGGCTAAAGGTATATAATCTTTAAACTATATTCGTTATATAATAAAAAGTATATTAGAATCGAACTTATTATACTATTAAGAATTAAGCTTTACTTGTTATTTACTAATTAGAAAGTTTAGTTTAATAGATAAAATATTCGGATTCGTATCTAAAAGACTTAAGTTCAACTTCTAAAGCTTCTATCTTTTTAACCTTTTTTTTCTCTTCGACCTTATATATTTTTCTCCTCTAACTCTATATATTTTTCCTCTCCAATTCTATATATAATATAACTTATATAGCTATAATACTAGCTACGAGTAAGCTCTACGGCTAGCTAGGAGCTAGCTACAATATTAGCTACGAGTAAGCTTTACAGCTAGCTACGAGCTAGCTGCAATACTAGCTGCGAGTAAGCTCCTCGGCTAGCTACGAGCTAGCTACAATACTAGCTACGAGCTAGCTCTAATATTAGCTGCGAGCTAGCTCCAATACTAGCTGTAAGCTAGCTCTAATACTAGCTGCGAGTAAGCTGTAATACTAGCTGCGAGTAAGCTCCTTAGCTAGCTACGAGCTAGCTGTAATACTAGCTGCGAGTAAGCTCCTCGGCTAGCTGCGAGCTAGCCTCAATACCAGCTGCGAGTGAGCTGTAATACTAGCTAAGAGCTAGCTCTAAGTGTAGCTCTAATACTAGCTGCGAGCTAGCTCTAATACTAGCTGCGAGTAAGCTCTTCGGCTAGCTGCGAGCTAGCTGCAATACTAGCTGCGAGCTAGCTACAATACTAGCTGCGAGTAAACTCCTCGGCTAGCTGCGAGCTAGCTTTAATACTAGCTACGAGTAAGTTCTACGGCTAGCTAGGAGCTAGCTCCAAGTATAGCTCTAATACTAGCTGCGAGTTAGTTATAATACTAGCTACGAGTAAGCTTTAAGTGTAGCTCTAATACTAGCTGCGAGCTAGCTCTAATACTAGCTACGAGTAAGCTACCTAGTTAGAAGCTAACTCGAAGTACTTTTCGTACCTCAAAGCTTTTCCTAAAGCTAGACTAGTTTAACGCTCTCTTATTTAGTTAATAACTTTATAAACAAAGGCTTTAAGGCTATTAGCTACTCGTTTGTATTATACTTCTAAGGCTTTACTAACCGCGAAGGTGTAGCTAGTCGACGTATTGTTGCGTTTTGTAAAAGTTACTAACTCGGGCTTTGGGCTAGCATCTTAGCTATAGCGAATAAAGCCGCATTTAAGATAAGTAGCGAGGCTAGTAGTTTAAAAGATGTTAAACCGAAGCGTGTCTTTATTCTCTTATATTCCCTAAGAGTCTCTTTTCTTAGAAACTCCTTTAGAGAAAGCCCTAGTACGCTAGTTTAAATTAAACTTAATCTTAATTCTAAACTTCGTTTATTAAAAACAAAGCTCTTTATATAGAAATAAAGCTTATTTATATAATATATATATTTATATATATAACTTACTCTCTTAACTTACGTTAGTAGTATATATAAGTTATTAGAACTACAAATCTAATATACTCCCTTAGATTAATCTTTACGATTAGTCTAATATTTATTTACAATTCTATCGTTACTTCTTAAGGTTTTTATAATATTAACTTTAAGTTAATTACTTTTACCTTTTTTAGCTTTAATATTAAAGCTTCGTCGAATAGCTTAAGCTTCTCTTTAAGACTATTTAAAAGCTTTCTTTAAAATATTTTCTTTTCTCTTTTTTTCTTTACTTTTTATAAACTTTTTCTTCGTAAGTATTTAATAAAGTAGTAGATTATCCGAATACTTTTTATTTATTAACTTTAGTAGTTTAAATTTCGTTAATAAGCTTTAATATTTAAAGTATTTAGCTAAGCGCTATATAAATAAAGGTAGCCTTTTTAAAGTATAATAGAATATATAATTAGGTAAATACTTATACTTATTTTCGTATAGTAACTTTTATCTTAGCTTCGAAACTATACTTCGTATACGTAAACTTAGAACTTATTAATAGCTTTACTAAACGAGTTATAATTATAAACTTTAAAATAGCTTATATAGCTACGTAAGTTCGCTACTTCGGAAAGGTACAAATACTTACGTATAAACTTACTTACTTACTAGTTAAGTCTCTTATATAAGTCTTTCTATTTCTACATCGATTAATTTTACTACTTTTATTAATTATTCGAACTAACTATTATAATTTAGTTTATATACAATTAATTCAACTACCTTCGTTAATTAGATTTAATCGATTGCAAAGACTACTATACTAATCTAATAACTTTAAAAACTACTAGTAAGTAGTACCTTCTACGTCGAAGTTGTCGCGAAGCTAACTCTTCGATTAGAATCGTAGTTACGATAAACTACTCTACTACGCGTAAAATTAAAGTCCTTATCCCTAAGTATAAGTAGGATTAGGTAACTCTCTAGATTTATCTCCTTAAGCTAGCCGAAGTGTTTAACGAAAAGGCTGTATTCGAGCTATTAATCGAAGCGTTCGAAGCGATTATTAGTAACGATAAAAAGCGAATAAAAGAAATAAGCGAATACGTAACTAAGCTTAAGAGCTTAGTTAAGAAGAATTATACTAAGATAAGTATTATAAAGAAAGTATATTATAAAAAAGCTATATAAAAGTTAGAAGATATATTAAAATTAGAGAAGAAAAGTTAAAAGATTTATAAAAGAAAAAGAAAAGAGAATATATTTGAGAATATTATTTACCTTTATTAATACTAAGTCGAAGTTATCGTAAAAAGGTATAGTTAGCTTAGTCGATATTTCTACTATTATTAATTAGTTTTAAATTATAATAATTAAATTAGTTTTATTTTTATAATAAATATTATAGTAGAAGATAGTAGTTTAATATTAAACTTTACAATAATAAGCTTTAATATAATATTAGAATAAATTAATTATTAAAAACGAAGTTCGAAAGTCGATTTTAAAGTACTAATAGTATATTAGTAACTTAAGTTTTAAAGATAACGAGTATAAAAGTAATACGCCTTTTCGCTTACCTTTTTACTATAAGGATACTCTTTTAGCTTGTAAACGTTATAAACGAAGTACTAAAAGCAAAAGTAGTATTCGTTGTAAAAAGTAAAAGTGTAAAAGCTATCGTCGAGAAATTATAGTCGAAGCTACTTATTAAGTATAAGTTTCGAAGTTTATTTTTCTATTTTATACTTCGATTAACTATTTTATAATACTTAAAAAGAAAAAATCCTTCTTTACCTTTTTTATATAAAATCGACTTTAATAAAATAATTCGACGATTATTATTATTAACTTTTATATACTAGTTGCTATTATAACTAATATTAGCTTAGAAGATTTTATATTCTTATATAAGTACTTTGAAAAACTATTTTAAAGTTTATTTTACTAATTTAAAGTACTTTTAGTCTTAAAGATATTTTTCTAATTATTTTCTTTTTCCTAAATTATATTTACGAAGATTATATCGTTAAAGCTTATTTACTTTAAATAACCTTTGTTCGTAGTTTTAACTAATTATAAAAGAAGAATAAGTATTAGTTTTTAGTTTTAGTAAGTTACTACTTATTTAAACTTTTGTATAGTCTTTTTACTTAGTAGTTTTAATAAAAAGCTTATATCTTAACTTCGAAGCTCGAATTTATAAGATAAGGTATAGATTTGTTAGAAATAATTCTAAGTTTTTAATTAAGCTTTAAATCTTTTAAAATATCTTTTAATAACTACTCTTTTAAATTATTATCTCTTTAAGCTTCGATTTATAATTATAAATTAACTAAACTAAATTATCTTCGACTTTTAATAAATTATTCTCTTTATAAAAACTTAGTTAGCTTATTTATAATTATATATAAGCTTTATTTATAAGAAATATAGATTATTTTTATTATTATCTTCTTTCTAAGTATAAAGAACTTCGCTATACGAGTTTATTCAACTAAGTAAAAGGTACGATAAAAGTTTAATATAATAGTAGTATACGACTATATATTAAGGGTTCTAATATACTACTTAACTTATTTTTAAAAAGGAAAAAGGATAAAAATAGGAAAGTAAGTAAACTAAACTCTCTAAAATACAAAGTAGCTTTATTACCTCGTACTAAGTCTACATTAGCTAAGTATTAAGATTAGATTACGTTAACTACTAGTCTTAGCGATAAGCTTACTATTAATTCTTCGTTATAATTATCTTCTCTTTATATATAATTATCTTTAGCTATAGTTAGATTCTTTAATTCTTTATAATTCTACTTAAAATCTATTTTATTACTTACTTAGTATAATAACGTTTTAGTTAGCTTTTAGATTAGCGAAATTACCGAATTCTTTAGCTAAACGAAGCTAAGATTTAACTAATTATTTTAACTAATTATAATAACGTTAGAGTTTTATAAAACTTTACTTTAAAGTAAATACGCTTTCTTTTTACGTACTAATTGTATTTTATTAGTAGTAAAAGCTTAATATATAAGTTATTTAGATTAAAATAAAACTAGAATTCTAAGTAATCTTTAACTTTCTTCTTTTTTCTTCTTTAAGCTTTTTACTACGATTATCTTATATTTTATATTAACTTTAGTTTACTTATACTTTACTTTTAATACTTTTATCTTTTATAAGCTATTATCTTATTATATCTTCGTCGAAAATATAAGTCGATACCCTTTAAAAATAAAACTATTTTATCTCTACTTTAAATAAGAAGTAACTCTTAGCAGCTAAGGTATATATATCCTTTAATTTATATATAAGCTACTTCTATTTTTTTACTCGTTTCGACTATCTTAACTGATTCTCTAACTGTTTTAAATATAAACCTTTTATTTTATTTTATATTTAAGATATATAAACGAATCGGAGTTATTAATACTATTTTAGTAAATATTATAATTTAATAAGTAACTTTTCTTTTATTAAATATCCAATTCGTAGATAATATAAGCTAAGCTAACTAAATATTATAAGTTTTTCTAAATATAATTAATAATTAGTATATTCTTTATTAGACTAGTAAACGAATCGCTTATATATAAGAAACTAATTATTATAATAAGTACTATTTTTTTTATTTGTATTATAATTAGATTAGTATTACGTATTATTATTAGCTATATACGTTTATAGTAGCTTAAATATAATATACGAAGAATTAGTAGATTTTAAACTTAAAGAATTATAATACTATTCTTACTTTAGTAAATAATTTAAATATATTCTAAGCTAATTTAATATTAAATAAGATATTTTCGTATAATATAACTAATATTATAATAAACATTTATTCTTATAAACGATTACAAATAGATAAATTATAACTATAAATCTAAGAAAAAGAGATTTAGAATATATAATCTTTATAGTAAAAGAAAAACGGTTTTAAAATAAAATATATAAAGTTATTATTAATAATTTAAAAGTAAATAATAATAAAGATTATAATATTTACGATTAAACTTAGTAGTAAAAGGTATAGAAGAATTTCTTTTAAAATCTATTATACTTTTAAAGTAAATATCTCGTAAAAATAATTCGAAGCTTAAACGATATTAGTTTTTTTAATATTTAAATACTTTTTAATAATTTCTCTTTTAAAATAAAAATCTCTTTTTATAAATAAAAGTTTTTATTTTATATATTTAAAGTTATTATAATTAATTTAGTAGTAGTTTCGACTTTAATTAGATATATTATTTTATAGCTTTAAATCTTTTAAAATTAACTTTGTTTCCTTTTAAATACTAAAGTATCTTTAGTACTAAATTCTATAATTAGAAGTTATATTCGATTTAATACTTTAGTAGTAGTTTTCTTATATTTAGTTATTACTAACGAAGCTTATATATTAACTTTGTTTATTTACTAATTATACTTAGATAATTAATATTTTTACTTTACTAAGAAGTATATTTTATTATCGATTTAGTATTTATCTTTAACTTTTTTTATAACTTAAAAATCGTTATCTTTTAACTTTAGTATTTATAAGTAGTTTTTAAGATAATTTTCTTTATAAATAATTTATAATTTTAATAAATTTATTAAAAATATATTATATAAGTAGTTATATTACTCTAATAAACTAAGATAATACGTTTATATTTCGATAATATTTAATACTTAGAAAAGTTTAATAAACTTAAGTACTAATTTCTTATTTAGTATTTTAAACTTTAAATTCTTAATAGATAATTTTACTAAGTTTTCTTTTAAAAACTATATTAATATATACTTTTTATTATAGTATTCTACTTATTTTATAATTACTTAATACTACTAATTTTATAAGTTTATTTTTAAAGTTTATAGTTTTTTAAAATAGTTTATTATTACTAATATTCTTCTTCAATTAAAATCGTTTTTAATTTAAATACGTAGCTTTAATATATAACTTATAAATATTTTATTTAAAAATATATTAATTATAGTATTCTAAGCGTTATTATATACGAATTACGCTATTTTTAAAAATATAGCTTAAGTTAATTAATAAAAGTCGATAAATAAATATAAATAATACTTTAAAATTTAGTTTATTTATTTTATTTAGTTATTAGTTTAAAAGTAAAATACTATTAAAAGTCGTCGTTTAATATAACTATAATAGTATAAGTTAAACTAAAACTAACTTATAAATACTAAACTTTTATCTAATATAATACTATTTAAAGTATTAAATTATAGTTTTACTTTATTATAACAAACCTTTATAAAATTAGCTAAAGTAAAAGTAATTAAAGTAATTAAGAAAATATTATATTTAGTATATCGATTTACGATAACTAGTATTATATCTACGATTTAACTTTAATACTAAATTAGTTTAAGTTTAGTAATAAAGTTTGTTAATAATTCTTAAAAAGAGTTTTAAAAGATTAATAAAGAAATTAATTAGTTATATAGCTTATACTACTTTGTCGTTATTCTTTAATAAATATTATACTATTATATATACTTATAAATATCTATTCGAAATCTTATCTAATAGAATTTCTATTATAATAACTTTATAATATAAGTAATATTAAAATATCTTATTAGTAGATTATCGTAGTATAGTTTTAAAAGCTTTTAATAGAATAACTTCGACTTTAGAATATATAATCGACTTTTATATTATAGTATTCCTTCTAAGTTAACTAATTAAGGTTTTAAAGTATTCTTAGTCTTAGACAATTATATCTCTACTTTAATTTACTATATATTAGTATTTAATACTTATAATTTTTAAATTAAAGTATATAAATTTTCGGTAAATTCTTCTTAAATCGTTTATTCGAAAATATAAGTAGCTATTACTATAATTCGTAAAATAAACTACTCTTATACGAACTTTAGGTTTTAATTTTACTTATTTTACTTATAATTTTAAATGTTTTTAGATTTATTATTTATAAATTCGAATATAAAATTAAAATCGCTAAGAGAATATATATTACTTTCTAACTTTTTTTCGATTTTAATATATATCGAATTCTATTTTTAAACACTTTCTATTAATATTTTCCACTATAGTAGTATAAATAGTTTAACTTAAGATAATATTTCTTACTTATAATTAAATTATTTTAATAATATATTAATAAGATTTAACTTCTTTATATAATATTTAATTATAAATTTAAAAGATACTAAATATATATATTATTAAGCTTATCTTTTATTTAATTTAATCTACTTTATAAAAGTTTATAAGTTAAAATAATTTAAAAATACTTTAATTACGAAATAATTATCTTTTAAGTAGTATTTTTAATATTTAAACGATTCTACGATAATAAATAACTTTTAATTTAGAATATTATAGTTAACTTTAACTTTATAGAATTTCTTTAACTAAAACGTTACTAAATACTAAGTATTCTTCTTATCGAATTATAATAAGATCTTAAATATCGTATATTAGTATATATTAGTTTTAATATAAATATAAAGTTAAAAATCGAAATACTTTAATAAAAGAGTTTATTAGAAAATAGCTTTAAAAGCTTAAAACGTTTCTTTTTTAAATACTTTTAAAGTTATTAGTTTTAACTTTTTCTTTTACTAACTTCTTTTTATAAAAAACGTTAATAAAATTACTATTCTAAAGTAACTTTTAATAAAATAATAGTAAAAGTTATAAAATCTTAAGAATTACTATACTTTATAATAACTCGTAAGTTTTAACTACGACGTAATAATATCGATTTGCTTAAAATCTATAAATACTTTATTATTAAATATAATATATTTTAAAAACTTTATATAATTTTAGAAAAAAGAATATTTACTTAAGTTAATAAATAGTTTAGTATTATAAAGTTAATCGAAGATTTATTCGACGTATTTTATATACGAATTATAGTTGTTAAAATAAATTAAAATATTATTAAAATAAATAATATAGAAATCGTTTAATAATTTATATAAGTAGAAATAAATATAATTTTAAAATATAGTAGAAGTATTAGTTAATCTAAAAGGTATAACTAAGTACTTATAATAATCGTAATAAGTATAGAATATTATCTTTTACTTATTTCTTTTCTTTATATAAATATAGTAATATACTTTTTTAATATTAATTTTAATAAAATATTTAAAGTTTTAAATTTAATTTAAAATCTTTAAAATTAATAAAAATAAATATTAATTCTATACTATAACTTTATTAAATTTATAGTAGTCGATATAAAATTAAAGTATATTATTTTTCTTTAGTATAAATAAAATAAAAGACTTTATAAAAGATTTAAATAAGTAAATACGCTTATTTTATAAGTTTTCGTCTAAGTATTATTATATATATATACGGAGTCCTTTATATTAAAAAAAGAAAAAGGTAGAAAAGAAAGTATAACGCTAAAACCTAGTAATTACGATACTTATTTAAGTAACTAAGGTATCTTACGTACTTATTAACTTTGATTTATATTAAAGATAATACTTCGTCCGAACTCTTAAATCCTTCGGAGCTATGTTAAACTTTAACCTACGTAAAGAGTTACGCTAGTATTTGCTTCTTACGACTCTTTAAATATATAACCCTAAGACGTCGTAATAGAATACTTTGCGCTAGAAGTGCTTTAGTAGTAAGATAAAAGGTATATATATACGTCTTTTAGCTAAAGAACTTAAAGCCTCTTCCTTTTCTTAAAACTAAATCTCTTCTTTTCTTTATAACTAAATTTTCTTTAAAGATAACTACGAGCGATATAGTTCTACTAAGCTAAACTACTAAAAACTATACTAAGAGATATAATTATAATAACTAAAGGCTAATATTATTACTTAGTATAAGACTTTAAAGTTAAGGAAGTTAAAGCTTCTTAGTTAGTTACTAAGCGACGTATATAAAAGAATAGTTATATTTAATATAAATACGTTAGATATATAAAGAATATCTAAAGTTATATTAGAAAAACTTTAAGAACTTTTAATATAAAGAAGGTAAATTTCAAAGCTATTATCGAGTTAGAATACTTAATATACGACTTTAACGTAATAAAGGTTTTGAATAAAGATAAGAAGAAAGATAACTTCTTAGAAAGTTATTTAAAAGAAAAAGTCTTTAAAGAGATTAAATCGTAACTTAAGTTAATAATAAATATTACCAAAGGTTAATAAGAAAGTAAAAAGTTAATTAAAAGATTTTAAAAGAAAAAAAGTAATATTATTAATAAAAATAAGTTATTAAGTTACTTAATAGTATCTTATGTTACTAATCGAAGCTAAACGATTATAAAAGTTATTTAACTTTAAAGAAGAAACTTTAATTAATAATATAAAATATTATAAAGTAACTTAATAATTTATTTTTATTAATAATATTACTTTTCTTATTTTTAAAATCTTTTAACTAACTTTTTACTTTAATACTAATCTTTAATAATATTTTTAAAGTATTTAGCTAAGCGCTACGTAAGTAAAGGTAGCCTTTTTAGAGCATAATAGAATACATAGTTAAGTAGATACTTATACCTATTTTGGTATAGTAACTTTTATCTTAGCTTCGAAACTTTCGTATACGTAAACTTAAAACTTATTAATAGCTTTACTAAACGAGTTATAATCGTAAACTTTAAAACAGCTAAACTATAGCTACGTAAGCTTACTACTTCGGAGGAGTACAAATGCCTATATGCTAAAGTATACGTATAAACTTGCTTACTTACTAATTAAGTCTCTTATATAAGTCTTTTTATCTTTATATTAATTAATTTTACTACTTCTATTAATCGCTCAAATTAACTACTACAATCTAATCTATATATAATTAATTCAACTACTTCTACTAATTACGTCGAACTAGTTACAAATACTATTATACTCGCTAAGTAACCTTAGGACTTATTATAATCTAATAACTATAAAAACTATTAGTAAGTAGCACCTTTTACGTCGAAGCTATCGCGAAGCTAACCCTTCGATTAGAACCGTAGCTGCGATAAACTACTCTACTATTAAACCGAGCGAAGTTTTAGTACCTACGCGTAAGTAGAAGGCTATACCTCTTCCTATCTACCTCTTTAAACTAGTCGAAGTAATTAACGAAATAGCTGCGATCGAGTTATTAATTAAGGTATTCGACGCAATTACTCGAAACGATAAGAAGTAGTGGAAAGAGATAAGAGGATACGCGACTCGGCTCCGTAGCTTAGTTAAGAGGAATTAGGCCGAGTTAGGTACTATAAAGCGAAGCTTCTAAGTAAAAGCCGTGCTTATATTAAAGGCTACGTTAGAGCCGAAGAGGAAGAGTTGAAGGACTTGTACCGAGAATATCATTTGCCTTTATTAGTACCGAGTCGAAGTTATCGTAGAAAGGTGTAGTCGGCTCAGTCAGTGTTTTTATTAATTAGTTCTAAATCGTAATAATTAAATTAGTTCCGTTTCCATAGTAAATATTATAGTAGAGAATAGTAGTTTAACGTCTAACGCTTACGACGAATATTCTACTTTTAAATTAATAATTAAATAAAGTAGATAAACTAAACTTTAAAATATTATTTATATTTATTTACCAACTATAATAAGCTAAGGCTTAAGTTAAGACTTAGACTCTAGTACTAAGTTTAGTAGCGTACGTACAGCTATACGTACGAAGGTACGTATACTTACGTTTACACAATTGCGGCTAGTAAGCTTCTATAGAGTTTTCTTACAAAATTCTACTACGTTACTACGTAGCCTCTTTTTCCTCCTTTTCTTCTTTATTCGAAGATAAACTTATTTAGAACTACGTACTTAAACAAAGGGCGTATAACCCTTTTATATATCTTCGAATTAATCGTTAAAAGAAAGTACTATATAACCTTTTAATAGTAATAAACCTAGATATACTTATAACGCTTAAGTAGTAGGTACTTAACGTAACTTCTCTAATATAAAAGATCGTTCGCAAAATAAAAACGTAGTAGGTAAAAGTTTTAAACTAAAGCTTTTGTTAACTATAAAAGAATATAGTTCTCTAATAATAATAAGAGTAGCTAAAGTTAAACGCTAAGTTCTAATAAAGATAAGATAAATAGTAATAAGTAGTCGATAACTAACTTATTTATATTAACGTAGTACTAATAAAGTTAATAGTAGTACTTATAATATCTTCGACGTTAACTATATTAATATAAAGTATAGTTACTTTTACTAATACAACTAATAACGAATTAGTAGCTTTAATAATAGTACGTTATAAGCTATTATCTTAGCTAAAGGTATTCGACGGCGATTATAAATATTACCGCCTTTAAGCCTTTTAAATATAAGAGAAACTCTAGCTCAACTACGACTTACTCGGTAGTAACGAAGTAGCCTAGTATAACGCTAATTAGCGCCTAAGCTAACGCTACTAATAAAGCATCGCTATATTCTACTAAAATAGTAACGCTACTAGTATATATAACTTAGCTAAGCTAATAAAATACCTAAATACCTTATATGAGAAAATATTCAAATAAAAGACAACGTAGTATTAGCTAAAGACTTTATAATAGAAAGAAGGTACTACCTTTACCTCCTTTATTACTAAGTTCTAATAAGTCTTCTTCGACGTAGAAGAAAAGAACTAGAACGATTAGTCGAAAGTCGTTTAGCTTAATAGAATAATAAGCGTCGAACTACGAAAGTAGCTAATTCCTATTACCTTACTCGCTACCTACTACGCTAAAGTAGTAGCTATTTACCTAATCGCTAAACGATACGAAAACGTATTAAGTATAACGAATCGTTACTTAATAAGAAGATATAGCTTCTAAACTATAATATAGGTAATAATAATAGTATAGCTATTAGTCGACTAAAATAATAACTTCGCTATAATAAAAGTAAATACGATTAGAATAGCTAAATAGACTAGTAGTACTAATAAGGGTAACTACTTATTAAAGAAGAAAGATACTATACCTAATATAATACTACGAGCTTATTAGATCGAAACTAGTATCTATATCTAATATAAAGAATTAAACTTCTATATTAAGTATAACGATAATAGCTACTTCGTTATTAATTACTTTTACTATTTTACCTTTTGCTTTAAGGATACAGCTATAGCGATTATATATGTCGTTACTATATACTCTCTCTTAAAAGAAATAAAGGAGTTAAAAGGTAACTCTTTAAAGTTAAATATAAAGTAGGAAAAAGAGTAGCTCCGAAGTATAATCGAGCTCTAAAGCCTTTAAAAGAGGCTCGGTAGTAGTAGAACTACTATAAATCCAAAATAAATAAAAATAATATACTCGTAAGTATAATTATTAATAGAATTTACCTCTCTTACTTATTAATAAATAATAAGTATAAATACTACGTAGCTATTAACGAGTAGCTATTTTAAAAGTTAAACTTTTTACTAATACTTATTAAAGAACGTATTATAAAAGGTTTATTTAAAAGAATAAAAGACTCTAAAATTATAAGAGTAACGTATATAGCGATTAAACTTAATAAGTTTTTATAGTTAATATATATATATATATATATTATACTTTAATTGAAATACTTATTAATCCTAAGACTACTATAAATAGTTTATAATAAAGTGTATCTAATTTTATACTTACGACGAATACGTTGTAAAAAGGTAAATATCGACGTACTTACTTTAAGTAACGAAGAGAAATCGATACTCGTAAAAAAGATAGAAGCTAGATACTTAGTATAAGTATCTACTTTCGCCGCCGAAGTACAAAAGATACGTAAAAAGTATAGCTATACTATAGTATATATCTTCGTATAAGCTATCTTTATAATAAATATCGATAAAGTATTATACTTTAAAATAGAAATCTTTACTAAGAATCTTAAACGTATAATCCTATCGTAGTTCTACGACTTATTCTCTTTCTAATTACTAAGTAAAGCTATAATCTTACTACCTTACTACCTAAGGATAAACTATAGTATCGAAATTAAGAAGAATAAAAATAAGAATAACCTTTTATTATTATAAAGTCTCTTATACGGAATATCTTAGAATAAGCTATTAATCTTACGGAAAACCTTAAGTAATCTCTTAGAATAGAAGTATATCTAACCTAATAGTTCCAAAGTAGAAGTACTAATACTCTTTATACAACAAGAGAGCGCTAAACGAGTCTAGCTTTAGAAAAAGCTTTGAGGTACGAAAAGTACTTCGGGTTAGCTTTTAACTAGTATTATAGCTCGCTTAAAGTTTACTATATACTTAGCTCTTAGCTAGCTAAAGAGTTTACTTGTAACTAGCTATAAAGCTTACTCGTAGCTAGTATTATAACTAGCTTTTAACTAGCCGAAAAGCTTACTTATAACTAGTATTAAAGCTATACTTAGAGTTAGCTTTTAACTAGTTATAAAGCTTACTCGTAGTTAATATTAAAGTTATAAGCTAGTATTAAAGTTATACTTAAAGTTAGTTTTTAGTTAGCTAAAGAGTTTACTTATAACTAGTTAAAAAACTTACTTATAATTAGTTAAAAAACTTACTCGTAGCTAACTAAAAAGCTTATTCGTAGCTAATATTATAATTAATTCGTAGTTAATATTAAAACTATACTTAGAATTAACTTATCCTTTTAAATATAGTTTCGACTTACGTATTTTTCTATATTTATATTTACTCTACTTATAACTTTACTAATAGTAAGTATAGCTTCTTAGTATCTTTTATTAAACGTAAAATCGTATTTTTTTTTATACTTTTATTTACTACTTTACTACTTACTTATTTTACCTACGTAATAAAGAATATACCTTTAATCGTAAAAGTTACGCCTTTACGAAAAACTACATACGTAGAAACTAAAGATATAAGTATATAGTAGCTACATATAAAGCCGAAAACTACCTACGAAGCGACTTTCTAGCCTTTAGACTTAAGCTTTAAGCTAAACTAGTTACTTAAAATCTTACTATTCGTTAATACCTACTATAGCTTACTAGATCTACTATAGTACTTTTTACTTATTACTTTAATTAAATAATAAGTAAAGTAGTCGAATATAATACTTTAGAATAGTCTTTAGTACTAAAACTTTTACGAAAACGTATAATACGCTACTATAATATTAGAGATATATTACTTTATCGTAATAATACTTTATATTAGCTTCTATTAAAAGAATAGTATTAAAGTGTATTAAAATAACTTAAATAGCTACTTAGATTATTTCCTTACTTATTATTTAATACGTAATTAATTTCAACTATTCTTTACATATTTCTATACTTAGGATCTTAATAACGAAAATACGTAAACTTTACGTTTATTTAACTACGTTAATTTATTTAACGTTTACTTAATAAAAGTCTTATTAAATTTATTAGTTCTAAGGTACTAATTCTACGTAAATAAAGTAATAGTTTATTTTATAAAGCGTTACTACGCTACTATAGTAATTAAAGGTAAATAGTATTACGTTTTATAAAGTTTACGTAGTATATTAACTACTAAAGGTAAGAAAACTAACTTTATAAAAGTTTAAAGCTTAAGTAGCTAGTACTTATAGTTATTTCTTATCGTAGCTATAATATATTAATAACTATAGCTTAAGTAATATCTTTAATTCGTCTAAGCTTACGCTTTAACTTTAATTAAATACTAAAACTACGTTTTAAGCTACTAAAGATTTATATAAACTTAACGATACTTAATAAGTAGTCGTTAAATTAGTTAAATAACTTAAAGTTATATACTTATTATAATACTACGTCTTTTTTAATAATTTCTTCTATTTACTTAAACTACTACTCTTTTTATACTTTTATAAAAGTATTAAAGTTATAAGTATTACTTATAATAATAGCGATATTACTAAAGAGTTAATAGATATTAAAAAGAAAAGTAAAAGCGATAATTACGTACCTTTTAATATACTAAAGATAATACTAATAAAAAAGGAACTAGTTAACTAATTCGGTTAAAAAGATAATACTTACGCTTTATTCTTCTCAACGATCTATACTAGCCGTAAGGTATTTATCTTTAAGAACTATAATAAGCTTAAGAATAAGTTGTTAAATAAAACGTTCGTAAATACTATATAAAGCTACTAAGTTACTAATATCTTTATATTCGTAAACTATTATAATTACTAAAAAAATAATATAAATAATAATAATTAAATAGCTTCTTATAATATATATACTTATAAGATTTGCTAAGGTTACTACTAAGCTTTCTTATTAGAATTTTTATTAAATATAATTTAAGTTAATAACTACTACTTATAAGCTTACTTCTTTAACTTATTATAGTAAGTAAAGGTAAAATCGTAAAATATATAATATAATAAGCTAATTTACAATCTCTTTTACTAGTTTAGCCTTACAAAAGAAAGTATAAGTAAGAAGTATAACTAGTAAAAAGTACTAAAACTAGAAGTACTTATAATTACTTTATAAAACTACGTTCGAAGTAAATTAAAAAACTTATTAAATTATATAACTTACGCTAAGCGTATTATTAATAACTTAAACGAAAAAAGTACGTTAAATAAGAAAAAAAAGCTTATATTAAGTACTATTTCAAGTAACGTATAGTTATTAGTTTTAAAAGTCTAAACGTAATTCTACTATAAGACTTATAATATAACTTTTTATAACAATATTAATTATTAATATATATAATATTTGCTAAATAACTAGTAATAAGATATACTTTTTAAATAATTAAATATAGTTAATTAGAAATTAAAGTACTAAAAAGTATAGCTAAAGCTATAGTTAAAAAGATAATTAATTAAAAAGTTTACTTATAATTAGTATTATAACTAGTTTTTAACTAACTAAAGAGTTTATTCGTAACTAATATAATAATTAATTCGTAGTTAATATTAAAATTATACTTAAAGTTAACTTTTAACTAATTAAAGAACTTATTTATAATTAGCTAAAGAGATTACTTATAATTAACTAAAAAGCTTATTTATAACTAATATTATAATTAACTCGTAATTAGTAATAAAGTTATACTTAAAGTTAATTTTTAATTAACTAAAGAGTTTATTTATAATTAACTAAAGAATTTATTCGTAGTTAACTAAAGAATTTACTTATAGTTAATATTATAACTAACTTATAACTAATATTAAAGTTATATTTAAAATTAACTTTTAGTTAATTATAAAGTTTACTTATAACTAATATTATAATTAACTTATAACTAGTATTAAAGTTATACTTAAAGTTAATATTAAAGTTATATTTAAAGTTAACTTTTAACTAACTAAAGAGTTTACTTATAATTAACTAAAAGGTTTACTTATAACTAATTAAAGAGTTTATTTGTAGTTAATATTATAATTAACTTATAATTAGTATTAAAACTATATTTAAAGTTAGTTTTTAACTAACTAAAAAACTTATTCGTAGCTAATATTAAAATTTACTTATAATTAATATTAGAATTTTACTTAAAGTTAACTTTTAACTAATTATAAAGTTTATTTATAGCTAATATTAAAGTTATACTTAAAATTAATTTTTAATTAATCGAAGAGTTTATTTATAACGAACCGAAGAGTTTATTCGTAGTTAATATTATAATTAGTTTATAACTAGTATTAAAGTTATACTTAAAGTTAATATTAAAATTATACTTAAACTTAGTTTTTAATTAATTAAAAAGTTTATTTATAATTAACTAAAAAACTTACTTATAACTAATTAAAGAGCTTATTTATACTTAATATTATAATTAATTCGTAGCTAATATTATAGTTAATTCGTAGCTAATATAAAAGTTATATTTAAAGTTAACTTTTAATTAATTATAAAACTTATTTATAATTAATATTATAATTAACTTTTAGTTAACTAAAGAGTTTATTTATAACTAATATTATAACTAGCTTATAATTAGTATTAAAGTTATACTTAAAGTTAACTTTTAATTAACTAAAAAGCTTATTTATAATTAATTAAAAAGTTTACTTATAATTAACTAAAGAATTTACTCGTAGTTAATATTATAATTAACTTATAATTACTATTAAAGTTATACTTATAGTTAATTTCTAATTAATCGAAGAATTTATTTATAATTAATCGAAGAGTTTATTTATAACTACTTTAGCGAAAATATATAAAGAAAAGATAAACTTATTTAAATTAAAGTATTTTAATACTAATATTAAGTATTCTTACGTATATAAGTTAATTTTTATATAAGAGACTATTTTTATAGCTTTTACTATTTTATTAACTTTAATATTTACTTATAAGACTTTAACTTTAAACGTAAGTTTAAGTATAAGTTTATACTTTACTTTTAAAACTAACTTTAAAACTAGTTACAAGTTAAGTATAAGATTAGCTAAAATATTAACTATAAAGTAACTTTAAAACTAAATATAAAACTATATATAAGATTATATATAAAATTACGTTAAGTACTAGTTTAAATACTAGCTTAGTTTTATTTTAAAGACTTACTTTAAGTTATTACTATACGTAGTATTAGTTTTAAAACTAGTTATAATACTAGCTATAAGCTAGCTCTAAGACTAGTTATAAAACTACGTAAAAGATTACGTAAAAAACTACGTAAAAGATTACTTTAAGTTAAAATATAAGCTTAAGTATAAGCTTAGCTTATAGTTTTAATAACTTCTTAGTATTATAATAACTTCTTAGTATTATAGTAGCTTTTTAATATTATACTTAGCTTATAAAAAGTATTATAGTTTACTTTAAAGTTAACTTTATAATAAATCTTATAGCTAATCTTAAAGCTAGTTTTAAAGCTAGTCTAAGAGCTAGTTTTAAAGTTACTTTATAACTAGTATTATAATTAGTATTTTAATAGCTTTTTAGTATTTTAATAGCTAGTAAATTCTTTTTATAAAATATATTTTCTATCTTATAAGATATTATATATTAGTATTAATTTAAAAGCTATACTTACGTAATAAGCTATACTTATAACTTAATTATAATATACTTTATCTTCTTTAACTTCTTTTATTATAACTTATAATTATAACTTTTATTCGATTTTTAGTTTTTTTATTTCTTTTTTTCTTTTTTAAATATTTTAAAGTAAATTTTTAAAAATATAAAGCTTTTAAAAGTATCTACTTTTTAGTTTATAAGTTTAAAAATCTAACTAATTGGAGTTTTTACTTAGCGTATAAGAAGAGTATAAGTTATAAAAATAGTAGTTTTAGTATAAAAATAATATATTATACTATATATAAACGATTTTATAACTATAAGTCTTTATACGTTAAAATAATATAAATTATAAACTTATTTTCTTTAATTATTACTTTACTAAAGTAGTTAAAAAAACTTATTCGTAGTTAATTTTATAACTAACTTATAATTAATATTAAAATTATATTTAAAATTAACTTTTAACTAATTAAAAAGTTTACTTATAATTAATTAAAAAGCTTACTTATAATTAGCCGAAGAGTTTACTCGTAGCTAATATTATAACTAGCTTATAGTTAATATTAAAACTATACTTAAAATTAACTTTTAATTAACTAAAAAACTTATTTATAACTAATATTAAAGTTATATTTAAAGCTAATTTCTAATTAATTATAAAGTTTATTTATAACTAGTTAAGGAGTTTACTTATAATTAGTTATAAAACTTATTTATAGCTAATATTATAATTAATTCGTAG